>BQNB010000625.1:2052-37260 GCA_026074375.1 Tanacetum coccineum | reverse complement strand
TAGGACTTCCCCTTTCCCAAACGTTTTTGTTTTGCATCATTTTTTTTACAACTTTTTAAATAAGCTAGAAATAAACAACTTTTACAAAAGCACCTTTTTTATAAACCCCAAATAAGCATAGAAATAAGTTTCTAAAGAGACAGATTAAGCCTTTTCTATCTAAATGACTTTTTGCTAAACTATTAAGCACTTTAAGCTCAAATAAGCTCAAGACTAAAAGAAATAAGCTAAATCAGATAATAAGCTTAAATAAGCTAAAAAGCAATTCGGCAAAAAACTAGAGCAGACAACCTAAAGAGGCACCTTTGGGCTTAAAAATAAGCACCAAGATGGAACCTTGTGGGTATGAGGCTTATATGGGCTTAAAGACTAGCTTAGAGGATTCTAATATCATCAAAGAAAATAAGCTTAAAATTGGAAACCAGGTTAAAACATGTTGAATTAAGCTTCCAATGAGCTTATGCTCAAAATTTCATGTTCTAAAAACAAATTAAACTTTCTGAGAATTGAATTTGAAAACGGGGCAATTTTAAACTTGAAAATCACTTATCAAAGTTTAACAGATTTGACTAAGACTAAGGTAAACCAAAAGATACTTACACTAATGTATTTTGACACTAAGAATGACACTAAAACAAGACTCAAAAATTAGCTTTAAAACTCTTAACCAAATAAGCACTTGTGGACTGATTTTGAATACTCAGTTTTAAAGATCAAATTAGAAAAGCTTGAAAACACACTTTAAGACCTAACAACCTTTGAAAACAGATTCATAACAACTTAAATATGCTAATAAAAGAAAGCCAAGTGACCCAAATGGTCTTTTACCCAATATTACCCACTTTGGCAACTTGTGCCAAACACCCCTTTAGTTTTTATAAATAAAATTTTAGCTGATTCACAATGATTTAAACCAAGAAACTAAAAGACAGATAATAAGCAACAAATATAAAGCAATAATAAGAACAATACAGCACAGGAATAAGCACCAAATTAAGCAATAAGCAGATAAGCATATAAAGGGCAGTAAAGGACAAATTTAAGGAAACAACATAACCATAAGACAAATAAGCAATAAACTAATTCAAATAAGCGTAAAGAACATAAATAAACATGAAAAAGCATAAATAAGCATTAAATAAGCAAATGAACAGTAGATAAGCAAAAGTTAAGAAAATGGAAACTTACAAAGGCCCTTGCTCAAACAAGGTAAATAAAGGGTCTACAAGCTCTAGCTTGTCAAAAAGACAAGCTAGTGAGGTCTATAAGATCTTCCCTTGCTAGCTTATCATCCAAAGAAGCTGAGGTTATTTTGAGGGTGAATATTTTTTTATTTTTGTAAAATTTTCCTTAAGTACTTAGTATTTCTTTTAAAACAGATTGCTTATATGTATGATTAAGAGCTTATAAGAGCTTATGAAGAGATTTTAATAATAAGAAAAACATGAAACACAATTTTACTTAAAAGCTTCAAGATTCCATTAAACTTAAAAACAGATTACAATACTTGTAAATTAAAAGACAATGAATAAAAATAACTTAAAACTAGGTTAACTATATAAAAAAAACTAGGTGCCAAATGGCTTACAAATGAACCCTATTTATAATAAGCTGATGAAGATTCTAGGTCTTGTGTTTCTTTGCTGAGAGCAAAGAGGTGTGTGTTTCTTGAGTGAGGGGAAAGTCATAAGCAATCTTGTCCATCCATTTTTCTTGTTGCCCAATCCGAGTGATGTTAGCCCTTCTTTTTCTTGCCCAATGGTGTGAGAGGGGATTGCCAAGGTGTCTTTGGCATCATATGAGGTGGGGTGAGGTGTTTTGGAGTTATATTGCAGGTTTAAAGAGGTAAACGACACATGAATAGTGCTGGGTATGCTTGGCGGGAAAGTAGGTTTGTACACTCTGTTTTTATATTGTGTGCAGGGTGTGAGTTTGATGAAATGGCAAATAAGGTCCCTCAACTCTTATAACTTGTTTGCGTTGAAAGTCCTTGTGGTAAATAGAAAGTTTGGAGACTTGCCAGATTTGGCCCTCAAGGGTGTTATGTTGTATTTCATGAAGGGTCCTTGTGGGTTAATAAAACTTAACAGCCGTTAAAGCTTTTTGGGTTTGGGCCATGTTTAAGGGTTTTGGGCCGGGTAATTAAAAGGGTTTAGGTTTTTTTATAAAAGGGTTTATATAAGTGGGCTGACCCGGGCCTACTAGGTGGGTACGGGTGGGCCCACTTTTGGCAGTTTACGTTTTCGGGTTCGGTTTTCGATGCTCTTTCCGAATCCACTTCCCGGGGTTGACTTTGACTTGACTTGACTTTGACTTTTTGTTGACTTTTGGCTTTGACTTGACTTTTCTTTGACACTCTTTCCGTTCTCGTGCTCGGTTTTGTCGTTTTGGCTTCGATTTTTATCCCTTATTCTTGGATATCCGTTTACCTGCACAATAAAATACAACCATAAAAAATACAATGTATTTATGGTACGTTTTTATCATTTAAAGTCCTGTATTAGTGGTCAAAGGTAGGTTGTAATTAAACCATAACCAGTCCTCCCAGATAATATCAGGAAATATGATTGTTAGTAAACCTACGAGACTTCAGATGTAATCCGGAATCCAATAATTTGAATGATATCAGAAATTAAAGGTATGCGGCTAAAAGTATGGAGAATAAAAGAAGGCTGATTTCAACCAGAAAGACAATTGTTTATATAACAACCCCCTTATAAGAGATACAATATTGTTGGACAAATGTTCATGAGCCACACGGCTGTAACAATGAAAGAGAGGGGATATGATAGGCCATGGCCTTACTTGCAACAAAGTGTAAAGTTTACATCATGAGGGCAGTGTACTATGAGATGTATAAATGTAAGAACGTTAGGCCACACAGCAAGGGATTATAAATCTGCAGTTGCTACAACTACTCGAGGAGCCCCAAAGCCGAATCAGAAGGTGAGTACTTGTTATGAGTATGGGAGGCAGGGACACTATAGGAGTGACTGCCCAAAGCTGAAAAGTCAGATGCGTGAAACAAGACAACGAAGCAAGAGGAAACATAAGTAACTAGGAGGAGGAGAATGCTTACTCGGATCAACATCGTCCTCGGGTACGTTTCTTCTCAACAATCGTTATGCTTCTATGTTATTTGTTCGGGTACCGATAGAAGTTATGTGTCGACTACCTTTAGTGCTTTACTTGATGTCATCCCCTATACTCTAACGTTAGCTATGCTGTTGACTTACCAACGATAGAATTGCTGAAACCAATACTGTGTCTTAGAGGCTGTATCGTATAGGATATTTTAGCCAAACCCTTTCAATATAGATATAATGCCCATAAGAACTTGGTAGTTTCCGATGTCATCATCGGTAAGGATTTGTTTGGCTGAATCATCATAGCAGTGATCGTTGTTATGAAAAGATTGTACGTATTCCCTATGGTAATGAAGTCTTGATAGTCCTAAGGTGAAAGAAGTGGCGAAGGATAAAGAAGTCAGAAGTCGACATTAATCGTGCAATAAAAATCAGAAATATATTAAGAAGGGTGCCTTATTTTTTCTGGCATAAGTTATGGAAAGGAACGAAGACAAGTCGGAGGAGAAGCGACTTGAGGACGTGCCGACTGTACGGGATTTTCCGAAAGTCTTTCCAGAAGACTTGCCTGATTACCACCGACGCGACAATTTGATTTCCAAATTGACTTAGTCCCTGGTGTTGCAACACTTACACGAGCCACCCCCGTATAGATAGACAGCACCGACGGAAACTGCAATATTGCCTGCTCAACGCAAGAAACTTTCTGACAAAGGATTTATAAGACCCAGTTCCTCACCCTGGGGAGCTCTGGTTTTATTTTTCAAAAAGAAAGATGGATCTTTTCGGATGTGTATCGACTACCGCAAACTAAACAAACTTATTCTGAAGAACTGATATCCACTTCCGAGAATCGATGACTTGTTTGATCAGTTGCAAGGGTCAAAAGTCTACTCTAAGATTGACCTGAGATGTTGTTATCACCAACTCAGAGTTTGGGAGGAAGACATTCCAAAGACGGCGTTTAGGACACGCTACGGTCACTACGAGTTTCAAGTGGTGCCATTCGGACTGATCAACGCACCGGCCGTATTCATGGATCTGATGAATCAGGTGTGCAAACCATAACTGGATAAATTTGTGATAGTCTTTATTGATGACATTTTGATCTACTCCAAAAATAAGAAGGGGCATGAAGAGCACCTTAAGTTAATTTTAAGATTACTTAAGATGGAAGAATTGTACGCCAAGTTTTCAAAGTGTGAATTTTGGCTTTCAAAGGTACAGTTTCTCGGTCACGTGATTGATAGTGAAGGCATTCACGTGGACCCAGCTAAGATTGAGTCAATCAAGGATTGGGCATCGCCCAAGACTCCAACAGAGATTCGTCAATTTCTAGGTCTTGCTGGCTATTATCGATGATTTATCAAAGATTTCTCAAAAATTGCCAAGCCTATGACAAAGTTCACGCAAAAGAGCGTGAAGTTCGATTGGGGTGAAAAGGAAGAAGCTGCATTTCAACTGTTGAAGCAGAAATTATGTAGTGCGCCGATTTTGGCTTTACCCAAAGGTAGTGAAAACTTCGTGGTTTACTGTGATGCTTCTCACAAGGGGTTGGGCGCAGTTTTGATGCAAAGGGAAAAAGTCATAGCCTACGTGTCACGCCAACTCAAGATTCACCGAGAAGAATTACACTACACATGACTTAGAGCTTGGAGCTGTAGTGTTCACTCTCAAAATGTGGAGGCATTATTTGTATGGCACGAAGTGCGTTGTGTTCACAGATCATAAGAGTTTGCAACATATTCTTGATCAGAAGGAGTTGAACATGAGACAACGCCGATGGTTGGAACTGTTGAGTGATTACGACTGTGAGATTTATTATCACCCGGGGAAGGCGAACGTGGTGGCTGATGCGCTAAGTCGAAAGGAAAGGATTAAGCCACTACGAGTTCGAGCCTTGGTTATGACTATTGGTTTAAATCTTCCTAAGCAAATTTTGAATGCTCAAGCTGAGGTAAGAAAAGAGGAGAATTATATAACTGAAGATTTATGTGGCATGATTAAGAAGCTGGAGCCCCGTGCTGACGGAACGTTGTGTTTGAAGAATAGGAGTAGGATACCCTATTTTGGTGACTTGAGAGCTTTGATTATGCACGAGTCGCATAAGTCAAAGTATTCAATTCATCCTGGATTAGACAAGATGTACCAAGATTTGAAGAAACTGTATTGATGGCCCAATATGAAAGCTGAGATTGCCACCTACATTAGTAAGTGTCTGACATGTGCCAAATCAAGGCCGAATACCAAAAGTCATCTGGTTTATTGGTTCAAACTGTGATCCCAGTTTGGAAGTGGGAAAACATTACAATGGATTTCGTTACTAAATTGTGGAAGACGTCGACTGGACAAGACACAATTTGGATCATTATCGACCGCCTTACTAAATCTGCTCATTTGCTGCCAATGAAGGAGAACGACTCAATGGAGAAGTTGACTAGACAATACTTGAAGGAAGTAGTCACGAGGCATGGTGTGCCAGTTTCGATCATCTTTGATCGAGATGGTAGATTCACCTCTCAATTCTGGCAGTCGCTTCAGAATGCTCTAGGTAGTCAATTGGATATGAGTATGGCTTATCACCCTCAAACCGATGGTCAAAGTGAAAGGACCATCCAAACTTTAGAAGACATGTTGCGTGCTTATGTGGTCGATTTCGAAAAAGGTTAGGATAGGCATCTACCCTTGGTGGAATTTTCGTACAACAATAGTTATCACACGAGTATCAAAGCCACACCATTTGAAGCATTGTACGGTCGTAAGTGTCAATCGCTTGTCTGTTGGGCTGAGGTTGGAGATGCTCAGCTTATTGGCCCAAAGATTATTCATGAGACTACAGAAAAGATCATCCAAATCAAGAAACGTATTCAAGCTGCATGTGATAGACAAAAGAGCTACGCCGATAAGAGACGTAAGCCATTGGATTTTCAAGTTGGAGATAAGGTTATGTTGAAGGTATCGCCATGGAAAGGGGTGATACATTTCAGTAAACAGGGGAAGCTGAACCCTCGATATATTGGACATTTCAAGGTTCTTGCTAAAGTTGGAACAGTTGCTTACCGACTTAAACTCCCTGACCAACTAATCTGTGTTCATATTACTTTTTACATTTCCAACCTAAAGAAGTGTTTCTCCGACAAACCACTAGCTATCCTATTGGATGAAATTCAGATTGATGACAAGCTTCATTTCATTAAAGAACCAGCCAAAATCATGGATCACGAGGTCAAAAGTTTGAAGCAGAGCCATATCCCGATTGTAAATGCCCGTTGGAATTCTAGAAGAGGCCCTGAATTCACATGGGAGCGCGAAGACCAAATGCAAAAAAAGTATACTCATCTCTTCGCTAACCCTGCATCTACGTCAAAAGCTACGTCTTAAGCTTTGAGATAAAGCTCTTTTAACGGGGGAAGGATGTCACACCCTGTAAATTTCAGGTTGTTATTTTAGCCTTTTACGTGCTCGATTTTAAATTCTATAAGTTACGTGTTAATCTAGCAATTATCCGGGAAGTAGTCCCGCGAAAAAACTGAAAATCATTATTGGAAGCGTTCCGAAGCCGGACTAGGTTTAGTTTACTCGTACTCTTCTCAATTTAATCATTTATTAGTGTTACATAGTTTACGTACGCTTACGTTTGCAAATTTTACGTTATTCGTGTCAGTTTCGCGTTTTTAGCGTTTATGTCAAACGAAACCCTAGAAACTTACCACCTTTGCATGGAAACTCAAAATATCATCCATTATTATTAAACTTGTCAAAATTTTCAAAATTCCCCCTTCCCCTTACCTTAAAATTTTTGGTACAACTCAAAAAAAAGGAAGCACAAAAATTAAAATTCACAACAAAGTCACATGCATGCAAACTTGGATAGTGACATCTTTGTTCTTGCCTCCCATGCACCAACATAGTCTTGTGATCCTTACACATTCGTTGTCTTATTTCACCAAGTGAGGACCACTAATCCACTAGCAACATTTGAATTCAATTCATTTATTTCCAAGTAGCTCAAAAATTTGATCTTGGTCCCCTTTTTTGCTCCAAAACCTACGAACCACAAGGACCCCAAGGGGGTTTCCCATATTACTTTCATGAGTCATGGTTCACATAATATCCTAAAACCTTAATACCTCTTCCTATAAATACCACACTATTACACAACTTAGGGTTATCATTTTATTTCAAAGCCACCAAAAATTTTCTCTCTCACCCTCTCCTTTTCCAAAACACATGGACCAAAACACCCTTGTAGGGGTTTGGTTTTCTTTAATTTCTAGCAATATTAAATCATAGTAGGTTCATTGCTAGTCATGTCTAAGGTTTTTAGAAGCTTTGGTTCATTGATTTGCAAGGGTTTTGTTCAAGATCAAAGTTAGGGTTTCACAGGTTTATTAGTTTTCAAGATCTAGGGTTATATAGTTTAGATCTTGTGTTTCTAGCTTATTCTTCTCATCTTGTAAGTAAACTCTTGATCCTTTCTTTGATTTCTCTTTTATTCTTGAGATCTTATTCAAGATTATGACTCCATGTGTTTGTGTATCTTTTGAAAATGAAAGTGAAATAAGATCTTGTTAATTCTTGTTGAAATGAAAGTAGTATGTTAATAGTTTTATGATTGAGGTGAAGTTGAGATGAAAAGTGTGTTTCAACAATGATGAGGATGGGATTAGAATAGTTGTAAGTGTGGTTTTGATGTTAGATTAGCAGTGAATTGGGATTAGGATTAAACTAAGCACTATTCTGAAGTTTGGGATGATTTTTGAAAGCGTTTTGGTTAAGTTTAATTGATGTCTGAAATTTATATTAGGGCTAAGGGGTGTTTAAAAATGTTTTAAGTTGCTAAAACTCTAAGATTTTGATAGCATAAGATTCTCTGGTCGTTATATAAAAAGCGCTAAAAACGGACTTAAAACGGCCAAGTTATGGCCGAATGAAGTTTGGAACATTTTTCGGCAAAACACTTTAAGGTAGTTGCTGTTTGGAATAATAAAATGGGTTTTCGGACACTTTCAGACATGTTTGAGATTTTAAAACGTTGGTGAAACATATTGTAACACTAGTATATCAAGTAGAATCATTAGAAAAGTCATGAACATATTTTTGTGAAGTCGGGGTTTCTAAAAACGAAAAACTTCTAAAAATAGTAGCTTTGGCATTTATTAGCGAGATGGACTTGGAAGCTAGGCGTTTACGTCAGGAACTCTTAAACTTTCCTTAAATGGGAACTTTCTAAATATAGTAACTTTCGGATTAACGGCGGGACTTAATGATAAACTTTATAATTTCATTTAGTCATGTTTTTATTAAATAAACTAAAACACAAACGCACATGGATGTCTCTTTCTCTTGTAAGCGTTTCGTACTTGGTTTCGTATATTCTACTTTTTCCTAAGACGCGTTATCCTTTAGGTCGCGGCTAGGATTGTGTATCGTTCTTCATTTACGTGATAATCATTCACTCATCTTGCTAAGGTGAGTTCATAGCCCCACCTTTCTACTAATTTTACTTACGTTTTATGTGTTGCCTATGTAGCGTACGGACCACTATTGCTCAAATTATCATGAACCGTTAATTTCTTGACCGACCCTTGGTTAAGTAAGCGTGAGTGTTATAAATAGATCTATGGGGACTGATTATCCCCGTCCGAGTAAGTAGCACTTACTAGTTGTGGTGGTACCGAACTAACGGACGTATAACATGTCAGATTTTGTCTAGGTGATCTTGGTCATATACCTGTAAGGCAAGCCTTTCTTGGCATAATTAAATGCTTCATACCTATTAAGCCTCGGTGTCATGAGCTTAGTGCAACGTAAATGCTTTTTATGTGAAATTGTATCTGTTATAATTGTTACATGCGTTTTGGAAATCTTGTGGTCTACCTTATTACATTTAAACTAACCCTGTGAATTCACCAACTTTTGTTAACGTTTTAAGCAATGTTTTTAGGTGCTTAGCTTGGATCTATTCTCAAGATGCTATTTGGAGTCTATGTGTTTTGTGACTTCAATGATTTCAAGACTTATCTTATATCCATGCTTGTTGTTGTTTGTCAAAACTAATTTTGTTTCCGCTATAATTTATTATGCTTCCGCAACTCTTTTAATTATATTTGAACGGTTTGTAAGACTATTTATTTTAAATTAATGCAACGAGTATGATTGTTTTCAAAACATCCAAATTAGTGGTCGTTCCCTTGATCTTGTGTGATGAATATTATGACGTCACGCCCTCGGACACGTATTCCACCCAGGCCCCGTTTAGGGGTGTGACAATGCCATGGACGGAAGTGCCCATGTATGGCATTTGCCACATAAAGATTTTCCCCGCAAAATGTAGTCTCTTTAATTTGAATTTTGGATCGTGCATTCATGCTATGCGTGACTGAGATTTCGTGCTAATTATCTACATCGCTAACAAACATATATACCATATACTTAAAAGGACAAAACAGAGAGAAAAATAAAAAAAGGAATCGATTGTCGTCTACGTACTCCACACAACTAGAATTAGAAATTCCATCTTATAACAACAAATAGTAAATACATTTTAATATCAAATTCCCTATAAAAATGCATACAAATATGTTATTAATGTATGAAAACATTACTTAATTGTTTATTATTAGTTTTCAGAGACCAAGTAAGCATTTTAGCAAAAGACAAGGGATTTGGACAAGAAATGTACCAAAGTGAAGAGCCCAAGGCACTTTACGGCGTAACATCCCCGAAGGATTACGCCGTAACATACTCCAATGAAGAAATGAGTCATCACACCCTTTACGGCGTAAAGTGTTACGCCGCAACATTTAAATATACTAAAGATGATGTGTCTGACTCATCATTACGGCGTAACATATGCGACAGGGTTACGTCGTAACACCCTTTTATGCCTAAAAGATGGGAGGATTACGTAGCAAGATTACTGTGTAAACTCCCATAAGGGTTACACCGTAAACCTTTCGAAGCCTATAAATAGAGCCCTCATCTGACTCATTCAGCATCACACACCACCACCACTTCACACACAGTTCTAAGGGGTGAACCAAACCCCTAAGGTTCGAAGCATTTCACCTGAAGGTCCAAGGGAGAAGCCACTAGCATACTTATTGTATTTAATTATTCATTTCATTCTATATAAGATTTATGATGATTTAATCCATGTCTTTATTCATTAATTCTTGCATTGCTGTTACTATGAGCGGCTAAGCACTCCTAGTGCTGGCCTAACCATGTAGTTACTAGTGTTGTGATTATGATTTCCTGTTTAATTATGGTTCTGTTAGATATCCTTATAGCCTTTCATTGATCCCCATGTTTTGGTAGTATAGAGGGTGGCTTAGATCTTATTAATCCTGATATTAGACTTACCATGTTGAACTTGGGATTAGTGGGGTACTAGGGTAGCTTGACATCTATCCCTAGTGTAGGAATTAAACAGATTACCGCCTTTGTCACATTAAATACTTATAAAGCATGGGAACTCTTTCAGAGGGGGTTAATAATCGGTTTAGATTATAGATTGGTCTTAAGGGTAGTTGGGGTTTAACCACTGCAAGCTTGGATGCCCTGCTCGTGTGATCGTAGGGGAATGTGGGATCGCAGAGTAAGCATAGGACCGACCTTAAATGAAAATTCGGGTCTGTCGACTTTAGAACCACTAATGGAACTTATAATTGAACATTGCACAGGAAAATGTAATCATAGCATTGGTAATGAAATGGTTAGGTTAGCACGCCTTTCTCCCTGATATCTTCTATCTATTTATTTTATTGCATTTACTTTTCTGTAATTATTAAAATCAATCTAAAAACCATTTTCCAACGTGAAAATAATCAAGTTAAACTATTTAACCTTAGCTCTTGGGACGACCTCGAATTTACCAAGCAACATCACTACATACGACCGGGTTCTCTGCCCGTTAGTGCATGTATCGGTAATCGAGTTTTATAAATTTAAAACTTGGTAAAAATATATTTAAAGCAAAATACGCATCAAGTTTTTGCGTTGTTTCTGGGGAGCTTAAATTAGTTTTAATTTGATTTACTAAAAAAATATTCATTATGGGTGAGGGGGAAATCGATAACCTCACTATGGAATAATATCTAGCATTGACTCGAGGAAACCAGGCACCGGGCGTGGTTAAACCAAAAATTGGAGGCAATGTGAATTTCAAAATAAAAATTCAATTCATGCGGAATTTAGGGAGGACATCGTTTCCGAAAACAAGAACAACGACGCCCATGAGCATGTGAAGCAAGTTTTAGACATCGTCAGCTTGTTCAACATACCCGGTGTATCACACGATGCTGTCATGCTGCGCATCTTCCCTATTACTTTAACTGGAGCCGCTAAGAGATGGGTGGACAGACTTCCCCTAGGAACCATCAATTCCTAGGATCTCCTTAAAAAGGCATTTATCCAAAGGTACTGTCCACTATCAAGAACCGTCAAACAGCTTGAGGAAATCCGCAACTTCAAGCAAGAAGGAGACGATACATTATACCAAGCTTAGGAACGGTATAATGACCTCCTGTATAAATGCCCCACTCATGACATCAATAACCATCAGAAGGTAAACATCTTCTATAATGGTCTTGGGGCCTTGAACTGCCAATTTCTTGACTCATAAAGGCTAATTCCTGGCATGACACTTGTCCAAGAATTAACGGCGATTCAGACTATGGCCGACCACTCCTAAAAGTGGCATGATGGGTCATCCAGCATAAGTATTAAAGGTAGTAGTTCTGAAGGGATCGCTGCTATCATGAACAAACTAGAAAACCTAGGTCGGGACATGAAGAAGCTAAAAGAGAACGTTCACGCTATTCAAGTAGGATGCCAAAACTATAGAGGAGCTCATCTTGACAAAGACTGCCCTCTTAAGGAGGAAGTGAAAAGCATCGAGGAGGCTAAATATGGAGAGTTTGGACGACCTTCACCTTTCAGTAATGGAGCTAAGTATCGTGTAGGCCCACCTGGATACTACACACGAATCGACAATTACCCACCAGATGGAGAAAAGAGGCCAAGCTTAGAGGAGCTTATGAACAAACACCTGGAGGAATCAACACGAAGAAGGACCGAGATGGAAGAATGGATAAAGAAACTCCATGAGAATGCCAAAATTAATACTCGAAACCAAGCCGCTTCTCTCAAAAATTTAGAGACCCAAATCAAGCAGCTAACAAAAGAATTTCACACCAAGGCTGCCAATGAAATAAACAATCCATCCTTAGACCAATGTAAAGCAATGTACACCAACAAAAAGACACCCGTCAATAATAGACAACATGAGATATCCGTCACCTCTAATAAAGGCACTCAAATTGTCCAAACAAATGATGTGTCTCTAAAAATTTTGCCATGTCAATTACCACCAAAAGAGTTAAACCCTGAGAGTTTTACCCTTCCTTGCACTGTTGGAAGTCTAAATTTTTATGTTATGGCAGATTTAAGCGCCAGCGTTAATGTCATACCCAAGTCCATTTTTGAACACCTAAAACTAGCTAGACTTAAAAAGACTGACATACTCGTTAAAATGGCAGATATGACAAAAAGATCTCCTATAGGAATAGTTGAGAACGTCCTTGTTAAGATTGACAAATTTTTATTCCCATCAGATTTTGCGGTTATGGATATGTTAAACACACATAATGAAACCATGATTGTTGGGAGACCATTTCTAGCAACCATTCATGCCGAAATAGATGTCTTTAATAAAGAAATCTCCTTAGGAATTGGAGGTGACAGAGTTACCTTTGATATGGACAAAAAGATTCATAATTTCACAACCCCTATAGGAGAGAGTTATATGATAAACGCAACCTCTAATACTCCCTTAGACACATCATCTAGGGTTGAGGAAACCAACGACGTGCATAATGGTTATAATCAAGAGCAGGGACGAAGTCGTAAGAGGCCAAGAAAACTTAAATTTAATATAAACCTCCCTAGCACACACTTCTATAAACCTGTTAAACAAATTCTAGAAGGCGAACTCAAATTTTGACCGACATGTGACCCAAATATAAAATAGTGTAATGGAGGCCATAAGTTATATGAAGTAAATAAAGAAGGAGATCTTAAAAATGGTATTGTTACCATGATGATGATAGAAAGAGAATAAACAGGACTGATTTATCATTTCCTGAATTTTTGTTAGTTAAATACGGAGAAAACCAAGAGAAAGGATTGATTTGGGATGAGAGGTTTGAAGAATGGTGTATCAACAATCCAAACGCTCCCACTACAAGAGATAACAAGGTTCAAGAGAATCTTAATCCTAGACCCAAGGACTACCCTTTCAAGGATTGGCTATTGACAAAGGTAGGACACACAAATGTAAGTGAACCAATAAAGAAAACTCTACTTAAAACATGACTAATTGATTTTTTTTTCAAGAAGATGTAGTGAAAGACCAGCGAGAAAGGAGTTTTGACAACTATAAGTGGATGTTCGATTTAGAAATTGACCAGTTAGCAGATGAATATGAACTAGGAATAGGAAAGAAAGGACATACGCTAGAGGATATATAGGAAAATTATAGAAAAGTTCAAGGGGATAATACCTATTGGTGGCATGATCAAAAATTAGAAGAGGATGAAAGGCGAAAACTTGGAATTAACATACAAGAGTACGAACCACCAATGGTTCACGTAGAAACTTTTGAAGTAAAAAGATACTCATTTGACACTGGCTAAAGTTTCATTTGTGTTACTAAGGAATTGATGGATGCCTTGCCTATGGGAAGAGAAAACGGGTCAAGATTTAGGGTTATGATCCGTAAAGAAGTGGACAGTGGAAGGAGGGTCTACCAAAAGACGTAGAGCATCTTGAGTCTAACTTAAAGACTCGGTAATAAACAAAAGTGCTTGTCGGGAGATAACCCGTCTTTTATTTTCCGCATATTAGTTGGTTTTCGTTGGTTTCTAACTTTATTTTGCAGGTTTTCTCTATGAAGAAATATGAATTCGAAGTCTCCTCGACTCGTATTCATGTGGTAGTAAGGTTCTGTCTTGGCATAACCACTTATGTTACGCCGTAACAGTTTTTATTATGGCATAAAGTCTTGCATTTGTTACGCCGTAAACCTTCTTAGTTCAAACAATAAATTTTTAAATCTACATGTTTACGGCGTAACCAATACCATTGTTACGCCGCAAACCTTTTCTGAAAACTAAAAATAAGTTTGAAACATTTTCAAAAAAACTGTGTATAAGTAAATGAACTTTGTATGTGTGTTCCCTGTAAACCCCCACGAGACTACACTCGTCCACTTGGGACACCAAGTGGTTTAAAAGGCTTGTTGCATATGCTAAATGCAACCGTGATTCCTATGAAAGTGAGTTAGCTTGTAGTGTATATTTATCCATGAACGTTTAATGCTCTTTGTTGTCTAGTGATTTCAGGAAAATGAGGTTGTTCTATGGACACTTTGCAAGAAGTCAACTCTTGTAATTATAACTTGGAGAAGAGAGCGACACTCAGGGGAGACTTTTGCTAATTCTACTCTTATTTCATTATTTCATTTCCTTAATTGTACAATAGGGACATTGTACAAAACAAGTGGGGGGATAGGAGTAGAATTACCACTTGACCTAAATTTGCCTTTGATTTCCTAGTTTTCTTTGAAAAAATGGTGCAATTTTAAAATTTTTGAACATGTTTTTTTCTTACTAAAAAAACTAGAATAAATCTTTGTCGTTCAACATTATTATTACTTTGATTTAATTTGGTGAGATTAAGCCTAATATTCCGTTTTCATCTATTATACATAAAATCCACCAAATACATGAGAGTGTCGGTAGTATTGTAGACTTTAGAACTTGGAATGTACATCTTGTTAAGACCTAATTGGTTAGTGGAATAGGCTGTTCAAAAAGGCAACATTTTAGGAAATCACCCAAAAAGCCTATATGTGTGTGTTTATCGGCTTGTCACACTGACTTGTCGACCTCCCCATGTAAAACCCTAGTTGCACTCAGTACTAGTGCAAGATACCCCTAGATTACCTTGTCAAGCCATTCTTGTTTAACCACTATATGTTTCGTTACACCATTTCGCCTTAGCCTACCCTATAGTCTTTATTTTCTTTGTGTTGAAATTTCTGGATATTTAAGTCTATGGTTTGGGGGAATGGGAATGAAAACTTTATGCATTCGTGGAAGACCAATTAGTTATGATCTATAAAGACCCCCGTGTATCACCACTTTTGACATTGTTTATCTCAACTGGAGGGATGTGCGTATAATATCAGATGTTGCAGGGGAAATAATTAAAGATATAAACCCCTGTAGCATTTGCATATTTATCATGAAGAAAATGAAGAAAAGAGGGTGCAAACTAAAAAGTCATGTTAGGAACACGAAAGTGTCGGTCACTTCCATAGATAAAAGTCGTTAGCTCGTTAAGTAATTTTTGGAAACTTAGTTGTTAGACCGAAAGCCCATGGAGTAAGCCATCATGCCGAGGCTATCGCCCCTTGTAAGTATATAAACACCTCTCCATGCCTTGGAGAGGTGGTTGGTTGGTTGTAATTGCACACATTTCACCTTAATGCATTTTCTTTCTGTCACTTTCTCAATCTAAAATACATCCTTCCTTCCACACTTTCTCTCTCTAGTTCTTGCTTGTATTTCAAAGATTACTCATATTCTACAATTGGTATCAAGATCCATGGAGTGGTGTGTTTAGTTATTGTGTTTTTCTTTTGGTTCGTGTGTTTTTACTTGCAAAATCATCAAAAATTTTACGTTCTTATTTTTCTTTGATTTGCAGCAATATGTGCTACTCTAATGGATTCATTTACTTTGGTAAATCTGATCTAGTATCTTTATGATATAGGTATACAAACTTAGAATCAAGAAAAATGTCATTTTTGTTACTTTTGTGTTCGAAAACCTTTACAAAGAACAAAATCTTGGTTTTAATTTTTTTAGCTTAAAAACCTTAAAGTTTTCATTTTTCTGGTTCCTATAGGGTTAGTAACACTAGTTGTACAAGATTTTTTGCAAAAACCCATCAAAAAAGTGTCTTTTTATGTTTTTGAGTTTTTGAGTTTCATCTTTGTTGGTATCGAACAACCTCTATCGAACAACCTGTACGAAAACTGTGTCGAAAAACCTGTTAGAACAACTATGTCGGAACAACTGTATCGAACAACCTTATCACCCACTTGTGCTCAAAACCCAAGTTAGTTATATCGAACAACTCAAGTTAGTTAGTACCGAACAACTAGTTTCCAGCTTGTACCGAACAACTAGTTTCCGGCTTGTACCGAACAACTAGTTTCCAGGTTGTACCGAACAACTAGTTTCCAGTTTGTACCGAACAACTCAACGCCAACTAGTATCGAACAACTCAATACCGAACAACTCAATTTTCAATTTTTCAAAATTAGATGGTTTATTTCTTTGACTTGTAAAATCCGTGTTACATAATTGTTTTTCCTGGTTTTGACAAGAATTGTAAAACCGTGTAGTTTCATAAATTTAAACACATAAAAGACACTTAAGCAAGCATAATTTCTTTTCTCCACCGTTCGATCATAAAAGTAATATTTTTAACATCAAAAGTTAAACAATGATGACTCTTTGCTCACTTCTCTCAGGTGGTGACAATAAACCACGATGCTTGAAAACATTTGTTGTTGTGGAAAGTATAATGGAACTCTATATGATGAATAGGCCTTATGGTCGAATGATTCTTGCTTCTGTTGAAAAGGTCTACTTGTTTGGCCAACAATTACAGTGGATGGTGCAACCAGACCAAAGGAATATACTGAATTAACTGCAGTAGAAACCATTCAAGCTGATTGTGACATCAAAGCAATAAACATCATTCTCCAAGGCATTCCACCTGAAATTTATGCTCTTGTCAGTCAACATTCGTTATAGCCCAGGTATTTTGGAGAAAATCAACTTCTCATTGCCACGGATCCTGTTGTTACAAAGCTAAGAACGAGAGTGTGTAGCTGTGTTATGATGGAATTTGTTCAGTTTCATACAAGACAGTGAGGTCGTTACACGAGTACTACTTTCCTTTTTTTTTTTTTGTTTTTTTTTTTTGTTTGAGATTCACTCTGCTACTCAATGATATGAACATTTACAAGATGCCACTGGAGCAATTTCAAGTCAATACCAAGTTTCTGAATACTCTTTCTGCTGAATGGAGCAAATTCTTTATTGATGTTAAATTGGTCAAAGACTTGCATACTACCAATGTTGATCAGATTCATGCTTACTTGGAACAACATGAATGACATGCAAATGAAGTTCGTCTGATGCATAAACGCAACTCTGATCCTCTAGCTTTAGTTGCATCTCACCAAATGACACAATTACCTTATCAATCTCATCAGCACTCTTACAAGAATTCTCAACATCAACAACAAGTTTCACCATATCAATCTTCACAGTATGGAGCACCTCTTGAATCTCAACAATACTCTGTCAATCAATCATCAACACCACTTTCAATAACTTATCCTTCCAACAATTATCAATCATCTGTTCACCACAATGTTTATTCTCCATCATCATTCATCCCTCAAGTGGAATACTCTCCCACAGTTAACCAACAATCTGAATTTTCCCAATTAGACGCCGGTCTAACTATTCTAGTTTTCAAGCACGGTGATGATCCAATTAATGCTATCAACCATGTGATGTCATTATTGTCTGCTGTAGTCACTTCCCGCTATCCTACTACCAACAACTAGCTGAGAAATTCATCAAATCCAAGGCAATAAGCAACCATTAATGATGGAAGAGTCACCTTACAACCAGTTCAGGGGAGACAAAATTCTTTTGCTACGGGCACTACAAGGACCTTCACTCCAGGAGCAAGTGGGAGTAACTCTGGGAAACAAAGGATTGTTATATGTTACAACTGCAAAGGGGAAGGACATATGTCTAAACATTGCACAAAACCAAAGAGGAAACGGGATGATTCATGGTTCAAGGATAAAGTGTTGTTGGTTCAAGCTCAAGCAGGAGGACAAATTCGTCATGAGGAGGAACTCGCATTTTTGGCAGATCCAAGAATTCCAGAAGCTCAAGCCACACAGACTGTCATTACTCACAATGCTGCTTATCAAGCCGATGATTTGGATGCATATGACTCTGATTGTGATAAACTCAATACCGCCAAAGTTTCTCTCATGGCGAATTTATCTCGTTATGGTTCAGATGTTCTAGCTGAGGTACGCAATCCTGCTACTACTGATATGATGAATCAAGGTGGGCAGGTGACGCCGTCTTATGAATAGTCTAGTGTTGTGGATCATGCAAAGACTGAAATAACCAGTGATAGCGTGAATCACAATAGGCAACTTTTCAAAATTCTAACTCATCTGCACAGCAAGATGCACTAATATTGTCTGTGATTGAATAACTGAAAACCCAAGTAACTCATTGCACTAAGATTAATCTGGATAATAAAAATGCCAATGATACTTTAACTGCCGAGCTTGAAAGATATAAAGAACGGGTTAAGGTATTGAAAGAAGGACAAAATATTAAGATAAAAAGTCAAGATAATTTTTCAGATAATGAACAGAATGCCGAGATTGATCATCTTAAGCAAATTCTTTCTGAACAATTAAGAGAAAAAGAATCTTTAATGAAAACAGTTAATGAACTTAAAGATGATTTTAAGAAAGAAGAATCTAGAAATATTGATAGGAAAGTTGCTTTAGAAAAGAAGATCAAACATCTTGATAATATTGTTTACAAAAGAGATCAATCGGCGTAAATTGTTCATATGTTGACAAAACCAAAGTTTTTCTATGATCATTCCACTAAACAAGCTCTAGGTTTTTAAAATCTTTTTTATCTGAAGAAAGCTCAGCAGTTGGAACCAAAGCTGTATGATGGTAATGTCATTAAAAATACTTGTATTATTGAGATTCTTGATTCTAAAGAGACTTTGATGCTTGCTGAAGAGAGTCGATCCAAAATGCTTTTGAAACAACAAGATCCAATGGTTTTAGAAAAGAAAGTGAACACTAAACCAGTTGACTACGTTGCTCTTAATAAATTTTCTCAAGATTTAGACAAATGATTTATTCCACAAACTGAATTATCTGCTGAACAAGCCTTTTGGTCTCAGAATTTTGTGCCCCCTTCAGACCCCTCTCCTTCTAGTACAACCAATAAAGTCGAGGTTCCAAAATAACTTCTGAAAGTAAGTATGGTTAATACGAGCTTGAAAAGGCTTAAACACCATCTTGCTGGCTTTGACAAGGTTATTAAAGAAAGAACCAATGCCACAGCTATCACTGAGGGCACGCGGGGGTTTAAACATTCAAAAGCTTGTTTTACGGATGAAATTATTCCATTTGTAAAATCACTTAAGGACATATTCAATAAATTCGATCAAGATCTAATTGATGAACTTACTGAAGTCCAAACTATTTTTATTCAAATGGAACAGGCTGTTGAACAACATCGTTTAGAGTCAAAAACTTTTGAAGTTAAAATGAATCAAGTTTTAAATGAAAATGAATGACTCTTGGAACAAGTCATTAACAAAGATATTGTGAACATAATTATGTATTCTTCTGTGGATATTGCTTCTGTGAATATGCATGAATGTGAAAAGTGTCTCAAACTTGAGACTGAGCTTCTCAACAAAAAGGATTTCGTTGAAAAAGAGATTTACGATAAATTGTTCAAAAGTTTTACCACTCTTGAAAAACATTGCATCTCTTTAGAAGTTGATTCTCAAATTAATCAGGAAATTTTTCAAAGGGATAATTCTGTTTCAAATCAAAATGCTCCAAGTTTTGATCAATTGTTTGAATTAAATGAATTGAAAGCTCAGTCCCAAGAGAAAGACACGGTCATAAAGAAGTTGAAAGAGAGAATTAAATCTCTAAGTGGAAAAATGAATGAGGATAAGATTAAAAAGGACTTAGAAGAGATTGAAACTATAAATATTGAATTGGATCATAGGGTGTCAAAGCTTATTGCTGAGAATGAGCATTTGAAACAGACCTATAAGCAACTTTATGACTCGATTAAACCAGCACGTATTCGATCAAAAGAACAATGTGATGATTTAATTAATCAAGTCAATCTAAAGTCTGTGGAAATTTCTGATTTAAATGTTAGTCTTTCGGAAAAAGTTTTGGTAATTACAGCTCTCAAAGATGATTTAAGAAAACTTAAAGGAAAAGCCCTAGTTGATAATGATGTTACAAAACACCCTAGTGATCCCGAAATGCTTAAGATTAATGTGGAACCAATAACCCCTAAATTGTTAAATAAAAAGATAGCTCACTCTGCCTATATTAAGCACACTCAGGAAGAAGCTACAGTTCTTAGGGATCTAGTTGAACATGTTAAATTAAAATATCCACTAGATCAATCCTTAGAATCTGCCTGTATGTATGCTAAACGAATTCAAGAGTTGCTTACAAGCATCAGTAAAACCTGCCTTAGTATCAACAATGCTGATGGAAAATTAGTAGTTGTGACCCTAAAGAACAAGGACAAAAGAGTTAGATTCACTGAGCATGTTACATCTTTAGGAAACACAAACACAAAAACCTCTTCTTAATCGAACTTAGTTTCTAACAAACCTGTGTTGTCTTCTACAGGAGTAAAACCGTCTACTAGTGCTAGCGGATCACAGCCTTCAGGCAATACAAAGAAAGATAAGATTCAACAAACACCAAGTAGTACTCAGAAGAATAAAGTAGAAGCCCACCCTAGGAAAGTTAAATCTAGTTTGAAAAATGAAAGATTGTGTTGTTGACTAAAGGAATGCTCTGTGCCAGCATTTTAAGCTTAATTGAATCTTGAATTAAATGTGTTAAGTGTATAAATGGTTGCAAAATGCTTTTGTAATTTATGATTAGTCTGTGTTCTTTAAATTTTAATCAATAATGTGAATGTCGTACTAAATCTAAATTTGTTAAGAAAAAATCAAAGAGAAAAGTTTAGAAAACCAGGGAAACGGTGTTTACAAATTATTGGTGTTATCTGAGAGACCTACTTGGTCGGACCTTCACTATTAGTAGGAAAATGTGCTGCCTTTTAACTAGGATTACCAACAACTACTGAGTGCCCCTTAGGAAACCAATGCTCTAGATAATGAACATAAACTGTCGTTAAATTGGTTTACTCACGGGAAACCTAGGAAATCTAAAACTAAATGTTCCTCGTTAGCAAATCTAAGGGTTCTTAAATCTGTATCTTTTTTATGCTACACAAAAAGGAACCCAGTCCAATCATGGGGATCCATTGTTTCTGATGTACCTCTTCTATTTATGAAGGAGGTCATCATAAATTGTTTTCTTTGGTATTTGGACTCGGCTGCTCCAAGCATATGAGAAGATTGCTCCTCACCCACTCACCGATTTTGTTCAAACTAAGTTTTAGCGGTTCAGTCAAATTTGATAATGATCACGTGGCAAACATATTAGGATATGGTGATTATCAGATTGGGAATGTAACAATCTTAAAGGTTTACTGCGTGGAAGGACTTGGACACAACTTATTCTTATTGGGCAATTTTGTGATTCGAACCATTGAAGTGCTTATCGTCAAACATACCTGCTTCATTTGTAATTTCGAAGGTGTTGTTGATCTATTGACTGTGTTCTGCGAGGCACAATCTGTATACTCTGTCCTCTAGGAGATTCGATGGCATCCTCCTATATTCCTCTTTGTCAAGGCCTCAAAGACTAAGTCTGGCTTATCGGCACCGACGTCAGTTCATCTAAACTTTGGTGCACTAACCATTTAGCTAGACATGGTCTTGTTCGAGGTCTCCTAAGCTAAAGTTTTGAAAAAGACCATCTATTGTTTGCTTGTGCAATGGGCCAAAAGCAAGAAGAAAACCCACAACCTAAATCCGAAGGACACCAAACCAAGAAAAAAATCCCCCTCTATCTTTTGCACATGGATCTTAGTGGACCAATGCGTTGTCGCAGTGTTAAGGGAAAGCATATTACATCCTTGTCATTGTCGATGATTACTTTCGATTTTACATGGGCTAAGTGCTTAAGGTCAAACGATGAAGTCAGATTTTATAATCAAGTTTCTAGATGATCCTAACAGCGTGCGGCTTAAAGTACCTGTCGACGAATCAGTAACTGATAATAGAACTGAACTTGTTAATCAAACCTTTGCTAGTGAATATTATATGAAGGTATGGCATCTTCATGAAACATTTGTTGCTCGCTCCTATCACAGCAAATAATGTGTCGTTGAATAGGACGTAAGTTTGATTTATGCAAAAGCTCTATTATTCTTATGGGCAGAAGCAGTTGCTACCCGCATGTTACACCCAAAATCGTTCCATCGTACGTCTTCGTCACGGCAAAACACCATATGAGCTTTTACATGACAAACTTCCCTTCTGTTCATTCTTCACATGTATTTTGTGCACTTTGCGATCTAACTAAATAGAAGTGAGACTTGGGTAAGTCTACAACGAATGGCATGGATATTGGTATTTTCATAGGTATGCACCCACAAAAGAAAGCATTCGAGTTTACCAACCGATGTACCAGATGTTATCTGTCGAAACAATTCATGTAGACTTTGATGAGCTAACTGTGATGGCTTCTGAACACAACAGTTCAGGACTCGCACTTCATGAAATGACTCCTGCAACAATCAGTTCAGGACTCGTACCAAACCCTCCTCCTTCAACACCGTTTGTACCACCTTCAATAAGTTATTAGGATCTTCTGTTTCAACCGCTGTTTGATGAATTACTCACTCCTCCACCTAGTGTTGATTGCCTAGCCCCTGAAGTCATTGCTTCAATTGCTGAAGTAGTTCTCCAAAACCCGATGTATCAACCGGTTCACCATCCTCAACAATAGTTGACCAAGATGCACCATCACCTAGTAACTCACAAACAACACCCAAAACTCAATCTCCTATCATTCCTAATGATGTTGAAAAAGACAATCATGACTTAGATGTTGCACACATGAATAACGATTCGTTCTTTGGTATTCAAATTCTAGAAAATGATTCTAAAGCATCTTCTTCGGATGTTATTCCTACTGTCGTGCAATCTGCTACTCCTTACTCAGAACACGTTACCAAATATACCAAGAATCATCCTTTAGACAACATCATCGGTGAACTTAAAAGACATGTTTCCACAAGACTCCAACTCTATGAACAAGCCTTATTTTGTTACTACAATACCTTTCTCACATCAGTTAAACCAAAGAACTATAAAGACGCATTAACTCAAGCATGTTGGATTGAAGCAATGCAAGAGGAGCTTAATGAATTTGAGCGTCTTGAAGTTTGGGAACCCGTTCCTCATCCAGATAAAGTGATGGTTATTACTTTAAAATGGATCTACAATGTGAAACTTGATGAATTAGGAGGAATTCTAAAGAACAAGGCTCGTTTGGTTGCTCGTGGTTATCGTCAAGAAGAGGGAATTGATTTTGAGGAATCCTTTGCTCTAGTGGCTAGACTTGATGCTATTTGAATTTTCCTCGCATATGCTGCTCACATAAATATGATTGTCTACCAATTAACAAGGTTTACATTCATACAAGCCCTGATTCTATTTGATCATGATAGAACGTGTTACCTAACTGTAACAGGGATCAAAGACACTTTAACCTTAGGGCAAAAATGATCCCAAATGGTGAGATCATTGGTGTTTTCTTAAAACATGATTAAAACACCATAAAACACACACATAAACAATGTCTAGGGATCTCTTTATATATAGAGTCCATCTAGACTTACAAAGGAAATCTAATTGTATTAGGAAACTAAATCTTTCCTAATCTTGATCTTTATCTTTTTAAGAAAGTCTTCTAGAATCCTCCAACTTCTAGAATTCAATAATGTCGAACTAGACCCTTTTGTTTCATTCTTTTGTATCATCAAATCAATAAATCCCAACAATCTTCCCATATTTGATGATGACAAAACAAATAGTAAACTGATTCCAAGATGATCTATAGTAGCTTAATCTTCAGCAATCTTCCTTTATTGAATAATAAGCTTTGTCTTCAACTTAATTACTTGAACATCTTGTACATCTTCAAATATGATCTTCCATGAATAAGACATACAGATTCTAATCTTTAACTTAAGATTTCCTTTGAACTTGTTGATACTTCTTCAACACAATGAAGTCATCAATTCTTGTTCCATGCCATGCCACCACACTTAATAAGTTACAAATCATATCATATCATCGTTATAATATCTTTCCCTTTTTGTCATTGATTCGTCAGAATTTATATATATGTAATAATAAAATATATAATACGATGGAAAATTACCAGATTACCCTTGAGGACAAAGGTAAAAAGGAAATTCTTCAAAATATATATAATATAATACGTATATTAACCGGGAAGTATGATTCCCGGGTCGTTATCCCCCAACGACTTGTGAAATTGAAACCACGTTAGATGTTCGGACAATGATTTGAATAAAAATAAAGATTGATTTGATTATCTATAACTACTAATTTTAAAAACAACAATTAAAATAAGCAATCAAAAGCAATTAATGCACAAAAACAATTAACGGGAACAAAGAAAACGCGACAAATAAGCAACTAAGGCAAAATTAATTCCTAAAAATGCAAATTAAATTTCTAAACCTAAATTAAGATAAAAGAAAATTTTAAGAAAAAGAAAATTATTTTTTTGATTATTTTTAAATTTATTATGAATTAAAAGCTAATTTAAACTATTTAATTCCTAGAAAATAGCAAATTAATTCCTAAAAATCCTAAAAAATGATTTTTAAACTTAGAAAAGTCTAAAATTTTATAAAAACTCAGTAAACTATTTTTAACTACTTTTTATATTAAAAATCTATTTTTAAAACTAAATTTAAAAACTTAAAAATGAAATTAAAAAACTATTTTTTTTGTATTTTTAAAAATTATTTTTCTATTTTTTATGAATTTTTGAAATTTTTTGTTTAAGAAAAATGATTAAAAATTAACCAATAAAGAGAAAAATACCAAAAATTCAGGAAAAATCCTAAAAGTAACAAAGATCAAAGGTAAAATGAAAACAAGCCCTCAGCTTATCTAATAAGCTGGGGGGAAAGCTAAATAAGCTACGACTTGATTTATGGCTTAAGGCCCAAAAAGTGTACAACTATTAAATGAAAGGATAAGAAAATGGATGAGCTAATGAAGCATAGTGGTAAGGGTGGGGATTTGTGTGCAAGAGGTCATGTGTTCAAGTCCCATTAACAACCTTTTTGGCATTTTTTTATTTTTGAGGAAAACTAAAAAGTAAAAGTTAAGATAAGCTTAAATCAAACAATTTTTGTGAAAACTTTTTAACTAAAAACTGAAAATTAAGCTGTGGAATGCTTATGAAACTAGACAGATTGCACTACTACTTCTTTTTGGCCTTTTTGAGATTTTAAGAACTTATAAAGCTAATTTAAACTAAACCTAATGAACTTTAAGCTACTTTTAAACTTGAACCTACCCTAGTAAGCTGAAATGAATGGAAAATTAGCACAAAAGACCTAAGCTATAGGCAGAGAAAAGAAAGATAAACATTTGTGAAGACTCAAAACCAAACAGTCCCTTAAGCTCACTTTTGAGCTTAATTTTGAGCAACCAAACAAGCACCTTAGTAACTGCAACTTGACTTTTATGAAAGAATTGCTTAAATGCTATAAGAAAATGCTTTTTGGAAGAATTTTAATACTTAAGAGCTTATTGAAAAAGGTTTGTGAAAACAGACAGTTTAGAAAGTGAAATATGACTTGGTTATTTGACACCTTAAATGACAAAAGCTTAGTTTTGAACTTAAAAACAGATAAGCTTACAGCTTAACTTTTAAAAACCAAATGAAAATAGATAATCTATGACTCAAAATCTATTTGCAAACCAGAATAAGTCCTAACACTAATCCTTACTATCTGGTTTTTGACCTTGAAAAAGCTATTTTAACTAAAATCTCCCCTAGTGCAGTTTGTACTAGATTTGAAAACAACTTGAAATTTAACAAATACAAACCTATGAAAGCTATTTTAACTCACTCATGACACAAAACTAAGTGCAAATTCGTCACTACTATAAACTAGAAATGATAAAGGTTTATTAAGCAAACCTAATTTTGACAGATTGAACCTATTGAACAATTATCTTATGAAAACTTATTAGCCTTACTCCTACCTATTAAAATTACCTTTAACAAGCTTAAATATGAGAATTAAAATAGAAACAAAAGACCAATTGTTCAATGACAGTCAAGATGTGCAAATTCAAAGCTGTGTCAAACACTCCTTTATAATTTGAATCCATATTATCTTATGAAACTAAAATCTGGTGAACAACTTTCAATGACCAGATAGTGAATAACTTATACCTAACCTAAGTAACTTAATTGAACAAGTAATTAAGCCAAAAATTCAGATTTAAGAACTATGCTATCAATTTTAAGCTTATGACAGATTATGAAGACAAAGTGATTGAAAATGAAATCTACACTACATAAGCTGGAAATAGAAACTTAAACATGATTAATAAGCATAAAGAGATAAGTATAAACTCAGATAAGCAAGAGAAACAAGCACAATAAGCAGTTTATAAGCTGAATATAAAGACAGAATACTAAATGAAAACTTACAATAAGCCTTAGCTAAACAAAGGCATCAAAGGCTCAAGGAGCTACTCTATAGCTCTAGCTTATCCTTTTGGATAAGCTAGTAAAGTCCAATGGGGTCTTCCATTGTTACCCCATCATCCATAAGCTTAAAACCAAATTTCACCATGTTTTGCATAGGTTTAACTGATTATTTAGCTTAAGTAGTATTAAATTGAATTAATGAGCTCAATTCTAGCTTATAGACTAGAAGAGCTTAATAAGAGCTTGTATGAGCTTATG
Organism: Tanacetum coccineum; assembly: GCA_026074375.1. Lineage (NCBI taxonomy): Eukaryota > Viridiplantae > Streptophyta > Magnoliopsida > Asterales > Asteraceae > Tanacetum > Tanacetum coccineum. The sequence goes on along the minus strand of BQNB010000625.1, from coordinate 10,311 downwards.
GAACAGTGAACATGACAATTGAAGGTAAAAGTGCTTTTAATTTGAATGACAAATTAAGTAAAAGGAAAAGTTGATTTTATTAATAATAAGTTGAGTACAAAAGAGTAAAATGAAAAATTACATTAAGCTAAACTATATAAAAGCTAATTAAAACTGAATTTAAACTTTAAGCTAAAAATTATAATATTAAGAAAATTGAAAAAATAAAAAGGGTCCCCGTGTGTGTGAGTGAGTAGGCTATTTATAGCCTTCTTCTGAAGCTTCTAGGTGCAGGTTTGTTACATGCTCTCTCTTTTCTTGGCTCTTAGATCAAATCCAATCATTAGATACTCTATATGCACCGTTAGATCACAAGTGTGAGCACACGGATTGCCAACGTGGCAGTCCATGATGTGATACTTGTGTGCTTGTTTTGTGAGTGAATTAGAGCAAATTATCCATTCCCTTGTGCTTTCTTCACTATCCACGTGTGTCCCTCTTGTGAGTATTGGCCAATGAGATTGCTTGGTGACGTATAAATTCTGCCAAGGTGTACTTTATTCCTTGAATTGACCATTCTATCCTTCAATTTGTACTTGCCCTTTGATTTGACCCATGGGGTTAAACCTATGGTAAAACCTAGAAGACAATGAACAGTAATAAACTATTTTTCCCGCTTCTTTTTTAACTATAAGGGTGAGGGTTTGACTGGCTTATTTTTGGGTTTTGACTTCGGGCCAGGGTAAAAGAAAAGGGTCAAGGTTATAAGTTTGGGCTTGGACTTATGGTTTTGGTTATAAAGAGATAACGGGTGTTAAATAAGGAAATTAACGACCGTTAGGGTTTAGGGCTTGATTTTTGAACTTTGGTATATTGAAAGGGGCTATTTAGGGAAATTTTGGATTTTGTCTTTTTGTGTTGACCATGTTTGACTGAAGGTTGACTTGAGTTGTCTTTTGATAGCATTCTCACGGCTCTTTGCGTGCTCTTCCGTTCCCGTGTCCGTGTTTGTCCGGTTTTGACCGTTTTCTTGTGATTTTTGCTTTATCCGTACCTACACAATCAAAAAGACAATGCAAGCATTTATGAATTAAATTTTGCCTTGTATGGGTCATTTCTTGCTATAAAAAGGATTATGTGTTTTTACACATATCAAATTTCCACATACTATTGATTGTGTGTACCTCACGCATTATTGCATGTTCTATAACCATATACCTCAATTACCTCCCCAAAACTAATCCTTTATGGAGTAGTAAGTTATTTTTAGGAGAATTAGAAGTCATAAGTTATAAAAATACAACATGTTTCCCATTTTTACTAAAAACTTTTTTTTAAAATTTTTTTCGCGTTTTAACCCGCGATTTGACACCTCCACTTGACCACTCGTTTGAGGGTGGTAAGCAGTAGGCAGACGATGAGTGACCCCATACTTAGACATTACTTTAGCAAATTTGTCGTTACAGAAATGGGTCCCACGATCGCTTATAATAGCTCTTGGTGTTCCAAATCGGGCAAACAGAGATTTCAAAAACTTAACTACAACTCTAGCATCATTTGTGAGGAGCGCCTTTGCTTTAACCCATTTTGAAAGATAATCAACTGCTAATAGGATGTACTTATTTCCTCTAGATGACGAAAATGGTCCCATAAAGTCTATGCCCCAGACATCAAAGATTTCACACACTTGGATGGAATTTTATGGCATCTCATCTCGTTGTGAAATTTTTCCCTGACGCTGGCATGAGTCACAGTTTTTGACTAACTCATGGGCATCTTTGTAGATTGTGGGCCAAAAGAATCCAGAGTCAAAAACCTTTTTGGCGGTGTAGTTGGCATCGTAATGTCCCTTGGTGGGTCCATTATGGCAAGTTGTGAGGATGTCAACAGCTTCTTGGCCTGAAACACATCGCCGGATCACTTGATCCGCACAGGTTTTAAATAGAAAAGGGTCGTCCCAAAAATAGTGTTTGACATCTTTGAAAAATTTGTTTTTCTGTTGAGTTGATATTCCTTTGACAATGAAATTCCCCGCGTGGTAATTTGCATAATCGGGAAACCACGAGGTACTTGGGTTACCACGAGAAGTCACCATATTAAGTGTCTCGAGAGGAAAATTTTCGTTAATTTCCTTTGGATCGAAAACATTTTCATACGGGTTTTCTAATCTGGACAAATGATCCGCTGCGTAGTTCTTACCTCCCTTCATATCAATTACTTTAAAATCGAATTCCTGAAGGAGTAGAACCCATCTTAACAATCTTGCTTTGACAACTTTCTTAGCAAAAAGGTACTTAAGGGCGGAATGGTCCGTATACACTATGCTTTTATTCATGATGAGGTATGACCGGAATTTTTCGAAAGCGTACACCACAGCCAACATTTCCTTTTCTGTTGTGGTGTAGTTCGATTCCGCCTCGGTCATTGTTTTGCTTGCATAATGTATAGGCCTAAAGTGTTTCTCAATTCGTTGCCCCAGAACCGCACCTATGGCATAGTCGCTTGCATCGCACATAAGCTCAAAGGGCTGGTCCCAGTCGGGAGCAATCAGAATTGGAGCTTCGGTTAATTTCTTCTTTAAGGTCTGAAAAGCTTGAATGCATTCCTCTGAGAAAATAAAAGGAGTGTTTTTCTCAAGGAGATGTGTCATGGGTCGAGAAATCTTTGAAAAGTCCTTGATAAATCTACGGTAAAAACCTGCATGTCCGAGAAAACTCCTAATACCTTTGACGGTAGTTGGGTGAGGTAATTTAGCAATGACGTCTATTTTGGCTTTGTCGACTTCTATTCCTTTCTTTGAAATTTTGTGTCCAAGTACGATGCCTTCTTTCACCATAAAATGGCTTTTTTCCCAATTTAGAGCCAAATTAGTGTCTTCACACCGTTTAAGCATCTTTTCTAAATTGGAAAGGCACGTAGAGAAAGAATTTATGAAAACTAAAAAGTCATCCATGAAAACCTCCATTGTCTTTTCAATCATATCATAGAAAATAGCCATCATACACCTTTGGAACATGCCTGGCGCATTGCATAAGCCAAAAGGCATGCGGCGATAAGCAAACGTTCCGTATGGGCAGGTGAATGTGGTCTTTTCCTGATCTTTCGGATCGATTGGTATTTGAAAGTAACCCGAGAAACCATCGAGGAAACAATAGTATTCATTTCCTGCGAGTCTCTCAAGCATTTGATCCATAAACGGCAAAGGGAAGTGGTCTTTCCGGGTGGCTTTGTTCAACTTACGATAATCAATACAAACTCTCCATCCCGTTACTAGTCTAGTTGGTACTAACTCATTTTCATCATTGGTTACTATGGTCATTCCTCCTTTCTTTAGCACACAGTGCACTGGGTTCACCCAAGGACTATCCGAGATTGGGTAGATCAATCTAGCGTTAAGAAGTTTTTCAACCTCTTTCTTAATGACATCATGGATCTTTGGATTAACCCTTCTCTGATGTTGGACCGCTGGTTCGTAGTCCTCTTCCATTAGAATTTTATGAGAACAAAATTCCGGGTTAATACCCTTTATGTCGGAAAGTTTCCAAGCAATTGCTTGCTTTCGGGACTTTAGAACCTTTATGAGAGCGGTCTTTTCATCGACACTCAAATATTTGGCAATTATGACCGACAACTTGTTGTTGTCTTCCAAAAATGCATATTCGAGATGAGGTGGTAAGTCCTTAAGTTCAACCTCGGGAGGTTCATCAATTGAAGATTTGGCAGTTTTGGCTTCACACAGTTTAAGTTCCTTTTTGATTTCCGGCAAATAATTTCCTTGGTTCGAAGATGGTGAAGGGTCACTATTAAGGAGTGCTTCGAGAATAAGAATGTCCCCTTCTGGGTCATAATAGGATTCATCAACTTCCGGTGAAGTTGGATCGTCGGCTAGAGCAAGAAAAGCATCAGCTTCTTCTAGAAGTAGAAAATCACTATCCCCGAAAGGAGTGAGAGTCGGAGAAGAATTTGAAACTATCGGGTCATATCCGGGAGTGGGATTGCCACTGGCGATCACGTCTGAAAATCCTAGAACTTCCTGAGAATACTCTTCACAAGCTAATTCAACAACGTCGATTCGATTCGCCGTCATATCATTATAATTAACCGAGTATCTCGAAGTTTGATCAAGATTATAAGTAATGGCCTCATTGTCTACTCGAAGGGTTAATTCACCTTCGTACACGTCTATCAAAGCACGACTGGTCTTAAGAAAACACCTCCCGAGAATTAGAGGTACTCGAGGGTCTGGTTCAAAATCTACGACCACGAAGTCGGCTGGAAACTGGAATACACCAACTTTAACGTTGACATCTTTAGCAATACCAATCGGTCGGGAGATCGAACGGTCTGCTAGTTCTAGTGTCATGCACGTTGGAGTCAGGTTTGGAAGGTTAAGCTTTTTCCACACGGAAAATGGCATGAGATTTATGCTAGCGCCAAGATCGGCCAAGGCTAAGCACTCATCCATTCTGGGAAATTTACATGGAATAAGGAATCTGCCGGGGTCACCAAGTTTTTCGGGTAACTTGTTAAGTATGACCGCCGAGCAATGTTCGTTCAAAGGGGTTCTAGCCATCTCACTAAGCTTTTCTTTATTTCCAATTAAGGCTTTAAGAGTTGAAGCAAATTTGGGCATTAGAGTCAAAGCATCCACGAAGCTAATTTCAAAACTCATATCTTTAAAGATTTCGTAGAATTTCTCTTTTTGTTCGTTAGCATTTTCATGGTGCTTCTCATCATTTCGCCTTGAAGGATAAGGAATCGATGGTTTCTGGTTAGGCATTAGCGCACTAACTAGAGCATCAACTGGCTCAGAAACTGGATTTTGGTTTTCAACTAGGACAACCGGAGGTTGGACGTCTTCGGTAACTCCGTTATTATTAGGAAAAATTGTGTCCTTTGTCACCTCGGTTCTACGTTCTACTACTTTAGGAGAAGAAGTAATAGGAATCGTAGGTCCTTGATAAGCAACCCCGCTTCGGGTAGTAATACCCTTCAAGTCTTCCTTCGGGTTAGTAACCGTGTTACTTGGAAGAGAACCTGAACTCGAAGACGAAGCGGTATTGGAATTTACGAACTTAGAAAGCATCTCCGTTAAATTTGTCATCTGGTTTTGTAAACCTTGGCCTTGATTTTGCATATTCCTTAATATTGCATCATTAGCCTTGACATAATTCTCAAAATCGGTTTTTGAAACACCTTGCATTTGCGGAGCGGGAGCTTGATAAGGTTGAGCTTGGTAAACTGGTGGTTGACTAGTCGGAGGTTGATACACTTGTCCTTGATAAAAGTTATTTCCACGGTTTTGATTGAAATTGGTTCCTCGATTTTGGTTGAAATTATTCCCTTGATTCTGATTGAAACGGTTTTGAATTGGAGGAAAACCAGGAGGTCTAGAATTGGTATTTCCTTGATTAAAATTGGCTGCAGCAGCTTGTGAAACGTACTCTTGAATGTTGTCTCGATAAACGTTGCCATCGGTGGCTGGACAATTTCTATAAGAATGAGCACCTCCACAAGTTACACAACTCTGCTCGACCGCTTTTACGGGTGCGGGAGCTTGGGCTTTTTGTTTGTCGATAAGCATAGTCTTCATCATATTCTTAAGTTCAGAAACTTCGGTTGTAAGAGCAACAACATCTGGTGAAATTCCGGGGGTAGATGAATTCGAACTCACTTTAGCAACGACTGCCTTGTTTCGTGAATTACGAACTTTGGATTTACTCTCGATAATTCTCAAGCATTCACGAGGCATCTTATCCAAAAAGTTTCCACCCGCAGCAGAATTCAACGAATCCTGATCATTAGCATTCAAAGCATTGTAAAACGTATCTAATTGATGTAATTCTAAAAATCAGTGATGTAGGCATGCTCGAAGAAGATCATTAAATCGATCCCAAGCCTCGTAAAATGATTCGTCAAATCTTTGTTGAAATCTCATGATTTCGTTTCGAAGATTTATCGTTTTTAAAGGAGGAAAGAATTGATTAATTAATTTTGAAACAAGATCATCCCATGTCAAAATTGATCGAGGAGGTTCTTTTTCTAGACAAATCCGGGTTGAACCTTCAAGAGAAAACCTAAACCCTTCAAGAGAAAATAGGAATAAGCATAAGCCTTAATTGACAGTTCTCGGGAAATCCGGGAATCACAATGTTGAGGTATTCTTTATTGAAATAAATGGATGTGGAGCAAATGTGGATCCTCTTTATCATGTCCCAAAAAACTATACTATTGGATCCACCTGAATGGATCTTGAATTATTTAAGCTGTAAGTAAGGTTTATGCAAGATATATCCTACACAACTATGATAGAAACTTTGTAAAATAAATCAAAGATTATGCGGAATTTAATCTTTGATCAATAAGAAGAATATGCAATAGAATAGTAATTCTAATGAACACACAGATTAACAAACAAAGCTTCAATATATTAATACGAATACTCTAACTAGTATTAGGGTTACAAAACCTTGAAGCTATAACGATATCAAAAATAAAAGATTTCTAGATTGTGATATTTGTGATATCAAACTCTATACCAGACCTCTTTTTTAAAACACCCAGGAGTCCAAAGTCTATTTACACTAAATACAAAAACTTAGATTATTCCTCAAAGATCTAATTTGTGTAGTTGGGCTATAAATAATAATCCTTATCTCATAAGTAATCTTGATCTTCAAGCAATCTTTATCTTCCAACAGTTGTAATCTTTCAACAACATTAACTCTTAACAAGCAGTAGTAACTTATACACCAACATCATTAACTGTGTACAAGCAGTAGTAACTACTTAGAATATTTTCTTCAATCTTCACCAGCAGTACTAACGTTACTCTAGTAGTACTAACATATCCTACAGCACTAATTATACACATAGCAGTAACCAAGTTACACTAGCAGTAGTAACTATGAACTAACAATACTAACTACTTAGTATATTTTTCATTAGAGTTAATGAAAAACACTAAGTTTACTTAGTAGCAGTAACACAAACCTTAGCAGCAGTAACTTCAAGATCATCATGAAGTATTTTAATCCCAGCACATAGGGAACATTCTGCATGCGTTTCACCTCTTCAGGTGTTAAAGCACCTTGTGTTTTATTCAAGTCAATTTTTTCTTGCATGAGGACGTAACCATGTTTGGAATTATCCATCCTATATCTCTTTAAGATTTTATCCATGTAAGCACTTTGACTTAATCCAATTAATCACTTTGATCTATCTCGATAGATCTTGATTCTAAGAATAAATGCTGCTTCCCCTAAATCTTTCAGGGAAAAACACTTTTCAAGATATGTCTTTACACTTTGTAAACTTAGAATATGATTTCCCATAATAATTATGTGATCGACATATAAGACGAGGATGTAAACATTACTCCCACTAGCCTTTTGATTTACACATGGCTCATCAAGATTTTGAGTAAATCCAAACCTTTTGATTTTATCATCAAATCTTTTATTCCAACTTCTTGATGCTTGCTTAAGACTATAAATAGATCTTTGAAGCTTGCATACTTTCCTGGGATGATTAGGATCAATAAAGCCTTCAGGTTGCACCATATAAATATCTTCATCAAGATAATCATTTAAGAAGGCAGTTTTGACATCCATTTGCCATATCTCATAGTCATAGAACGCCGCTATGGCTATAAGAATCCTAATAGCTCTAATGTCAACAATGGGTGAGAACGTTTCTTCATAATCAACCCCGAAGGTTTGAGTAAAACCCTTTACTACAAGACGAGCTTTATAGGTGTGTACATTGCCATCCATGTTAGTCTTTTTCTTAAAAAGCCATTTACTCCCAACAGTCATACAATTAGGAGGAAGATCAACCAAACATCAAACTTGATTATCTTTCATGGATTGCATTTCCGCATTCATAGTATCGACCCACTTATCAAATTCTGGATCTAATATTGAAGCTTTATAGTTAGTGGGTTCATTAAGATCCCCTAAACTATGCTCCTCCACTTCTACATTTAGACATAAACGATTAGGAGCTCAATGTGTCCTTGCGAACCTACGAATGGGAACAACTTCCTCTTGAGGTAGTTCGAGACCTTCACCCTCCATAGGAATTTCGCTAGTGTTTTCAGAAGGTGATGTATCTTCATCTTGAATTTCTTTAAGTTCTTCGCCTCCCCCCCACTGATTTCTTGAGACAAAAGATTTTTCTCCAAGAATTCAGCATACATTGCAACAACAATTTTGTTTTCAGGTGGAAAGAAAAATAGTAACCCATTGTTTCCTTTGGGTATCCTATAAAAATACACTT
>BQNB010000624.1:0-164367 GCA_026074375.1 Tanacetum coccineum | reverse complement strand
ATTTTGTTATTATCAAAACATCGAGAGGTCGAAAAATATAAATAACGTTTTTAGACATTATTTGTATTAACACGCACAAAATAAATAAAAAATAAAAAATAAAAATAACGCCCGCAGCAACTCGCGCTTAAAATACCTGCGACATGAGGCACAACACATAAGCACATATAAAAAAACAAACTATTAAATATGAGACTGAAAAAATAAACCCGCACAAAATAAATAAATAAAAAATAACGCCCCGCAGCAATGCGCGGGCAATCATGCTTGTTTTTTTAATAAAAAGCAAAATTTCTATTACAGACTAGCAAAAAAGTTTTAAGCAAAACGTGTTGATTATATTTCATGAAAACACATTATTCCGCTTCTGAAAATAATTCGGCCTTGTTGGGGTTCATTATAAATGAAATAAAGAAAATATCAACATTGAGGTACAAAGAATAAAAAAGGTATCGTGACTAAAAGAAATATATTTATTATCAAAAGGAAGTCGATAAGTTATATAAAAGTTTAAGGGTTATTTGGTTTTTTTGTTAAGTTATAATAAAGTTTGTAAATTTATAAATTATACTTAACTCAATATAATTTATTTAAAATTAAACTACTAAAGTTTTATTAATTACCTCATCTTTTTTTTAAGTTTTTGTTTTTATAAATTTGACACATATATTTATATGTGTTTTTTTTCTCCATCAGATTTCTCCACCAAAATAATACCAATTTTGAAAGTATTTAAGCTTTTTAACTAAACATATATTCAAAAATAATAAAAAATCATAGTGGAGCATACCTAATAAGGAAACATTCTTTTTTTTTAAATACAAAAGTCCTCACTTTTCGTTTTCCTTTACTAGGTAAAAGATATGTACTAATAACAATTTTGTTGGCCTGTATAAAAATTTGCGTAAGATCATTTAGATGTCCATTTTTTTAATTCATATTCATTTTTTGGTTTACTATACGTTCCCTATTTTCGATGGCCAACGATCAATTCATATATGGTGACATCCAAAATTGGTATCATCCTTCATATCAGTCATAAATTGATAGAATTACATTTTACCCGCATTCAGTAAGCTACTAAAACATATGCGAATACACCCGAATAACGCTGCCAATAACGACAACTATGGCACTAAGGTAGGGTGTGCAATGGAACCAAGGGTCGGTCATGGGGTTCCACGGTTATGGCGTAGTGTTAAGTTTTGTAAGAAACCTCAAGTTTTTCTAAATGCACTCGGTCCAAAAAGATTAACATTGTATTCTTCTTTAGTTTTCCCGAATGCACATGCTTAATTTGTATTCTGCTTTCATCCCTCTTTCATCCCTAAGATGTGAGATGACATTTAGTGTTATCCACTGGCATTGAATATGACACGAAATGTGAAATCAAATCTTTCAAGAAGTTTCAATTGGATTATTAGTAGAGCTCAATTTTACCACGCAAGGGAAACAAAGTCACCTCATTGGTTAATTGAAAATCAAGATTGAAACAATTTAGTCAAACTAACTTAAATTTCATCTAACAAAGAAATATGTGTAAAAACGCATATGTCTATCTCTTATAATAAGAGAAGATAAAAATTGGACAAACCAAAATTTTCATTGACTAATAAGAGAGCTTACTCGCAAAATCAAGCTCTCATGTTGGCTAAAAGTCGAAATTGAATTTGTTTCGTCAAATTTTTAGAAATTTTGGTGGAGAGAAAATTAAAAATACACATGGCCTTTTGATTTTTTTTAATTTCATACTTAAATATAAATAAATGTTATATTATATGATTTATTAATAGAATTTACGATTAAACCTTAAACTTTTAAAAAGAGGCTAATCTTAAATATAATTTTATGAATTTAATTGTAAAATCTTCAATATCTAGAATTTCTAAAAATATTTATATGTTTAACAAAAACCCTATATACTTTTAACTTTTTTTTATAAACAACAACAACAACAAGTACTACTACTATTATTATCATTGTTATAGTTTTATTAGATTGAGACTTGAGAGTTAACAACACCATCAACGTGCGCTTACATGTTTTGAGTATATGCACGAATGAAATATACTACATCCGTCTCAAAATTATAGTCCAGTTTGATTTTTCAGAGTCAAACTGGTTTAACTTTAACCATAATTTTTTTTTGTGGTATATAATAATTAATAAAAATTATTCCAATGAAAAATATACTTAAAACCCAATTCAAACATATATTTTATAAAAAATCACTTATACTCTTTCAGAACGTGTTCATGAACTAAATCGGTTTATCTTTAACTTCAACTATTTATTTCGTGTATATCTCGGATCATGTTACGTGTCACGTTGATAATTGCCGCCACACTATAACTTCCCTTGTTTTACTCTTCTTCTACGTTGAAGTTGTGGTTGTACAACAATTTAATTTTGATTGTGTAAAAAATACTTCAAATATTACTCTATATTACATTTCTCAAATGTCTGACTTAGAGTTGACCTGCTACAGTGCAACCAAAGTGGGCCAAAAAAAATTAGCCCACAATTTGGCCCAACTTTTGGCCCAAACTAAAAAACAAAAAACTACAACATGCTACAGTACCAATCAAAGTGGGCCAAAAATTAGCCCACAATCTGACCCAACATCTGACCCAAAGTAAAAAAAAAATTAAACATGAGACCCAACACATAAGCTCATATAAAAAAACTATTAAACGTGAGACAAAAAAAAATTCAGAAAAAAAAGAAAAAAAATAACAGCTAAAAAAAAAATTTAACGGCCCGAAACAACGCGCGGGACATAAGCTCATATAAGGGAAAAATAAACTATTAAACATGATACCGAAAAAATAAACCCGCAACATAATTCCATAAAATTATACTAAAAAAAAACCCGTATAAAAAAAACCTTTAAACATGAGACCGAACACATATGTCAATATAAGAAAAAAACAAACTATTAAACATGAGACCGAAAAAATAAACCCGCACAAAATTAAAAAAACAATTACTGGCCCGCAACAACGTGTGAAAAAATAACGACCCGCAGCAACGCGCGATAATCCTGCTTGTTAATAAACTAAGAAGTATTTTTAACTCTTTCTCTATTAATGTCAAATTCCTGTTGATGATTGATCAAAACTTTTTTCTTTTCTACAATCTCCTCATGCAACCTATTTAAACCAAAATATGCATCTTTAACACAGCGAATATGCGTTTTTTTTTATTTTCAATATACAAATGTACGAATAATCAACCGATCAAATGTAGCCTAGTGGTAAAGGGAGTTGTGACTATTAGTTAAAATGTGTAAAGTCTCAAGTTCAATTCCTGATAGGTGCAAACAACCTTAAAGTGGTCACGCCGACCTCTTGAAAAGGAAGGGCTTTACCTGGTTTGAGTATATGTGGCGGTGGGTTCAAATCCCGTAAATTAATCGACCATAAGGTCGGAAACCATGATTACCCAAATGTACTAATAACCGTGATATCCTATATGCATAAGCTAAGCTAGTTTAAAAGGCTATACCTTCTTTACATGAGTCGAACAAGGACACTCACATAAACGTGACACCTATAAAATTGGTTACGCATATGAAATCTCATATCTGTAAACTGTAGTAACTCAAAAATGCACGTAAGAGTGCTAGGAATGGTGGAGCCGTTCGGCTCGTGTCGTTCTCAAAAAGTGCTGTCACGTCAGCAAAATGAAGAACGGCACCAGAAATTGAACGGTACCACATTTGCTGAGGCATCCGTTGGCACCACATTTCTAGTGTCGTTCTCCAATTTTTTTTAATTTACTTAATTTAAAAAAATACCCAATATAATTAAAAACAATACATTAAATTAAAAACATTACATTAAATTAAAAAAACATTACATAGAAATAAATAAAAAAACAAGAAACAAAAGACATAAATTAAAAACGCTACATAAAGTAAACGGCGTCAACTAGTTTGATGGTGGTTGATATGCCGCTCGGATTCGTGCCTTTTGGGCGTTAATGATAACGGCGTCGGCCGGATCCAACCCGCGTGTGTCGATTTGTAGCACTCTCATCTCCTCCGCAATCCTTTGAGCATGGATTAACTGCATTCGCTCTCTTGCTCGATCACTTGCATTTTTGCTTTGCGGTTTAACTCGTATTGTTCTTTCATGAATTCTTGATACATCATCGGGTTAGAACCGGAGCTAGCGGTCGAGTTAGAACCAGAACGTTGACTTTTAGCAATTCGTTGTAACCCGGGTGACCGAGGCAAAACATCATCTCCAAAATGCTCAGGTTCATCGTCGGTAACACGAAAACGATTTCTTCTTGCGTTTGTCGATTCGGGGTTTGTCCACTTGTGCTTGTCTTTCAAAAAAACCCAAGCACTCTTGTGCTTAAACTCAGTACCCACGTGAGTTTTGTACAAAATTCCACCCTCGTTATCCAATCTTCATTGTTTTCCCCACTATGTGCAAGCGTTTCCGACACCAACTGATTAAACTTTTGAACGCTTGCATTCATTGGAGTCCACTTTCCCGTCAACATGTTCTTGGTAAGCTCAATAAAACCGCGTCTCTTGGCTTCGGTATTGTACACGTCGAGTATTTTATACCAAAATGTATCTTTTTGTTGATCACAACCAATTTTTGGATCCTCAGAAATTTGAATGAAACTTTCCGCCAAAAGCAACTCCTCGTCTTGGGTCCACACGTTTCGAGCTCGTTTCTTGATTTCGACTTGCGATTCGATCTCTTTGGTTTTTTTGGCCTTCGCCTTCAAACGTGCGCCACGACTCGTCTTCTTCGACGTCGGGGTCGGGATCGGCTCCTCTTCGTTCTCGTCTTCGGTTTCATCGATTAAGTTAAACGATTGGTGGTCGGATTGTGGTTGGGAAGCGGTGGATTGATTTGGTTGTTGTTGTTGTTGAGAAAATTGGTTAAACCCCATTTGTTGTTGCATTTTTCATTGATTAAATAACGACAATTCATCGAGATTAACAAATGTGGTTTGGAAATTGGGATATAATAATTATATGGAGGTTGAGAGGAGGAGCCCGGATTGTTGGTCGGATTCATAGAAGACCCCGGAATTTGGTTGTTTGGGTCGTTTAGCATACACGTGATCCAATTATTTTGGTTGGGATTCATTTTTTCGAGAGAAAAATAAGAGAAGTAGAAAAGTGTGTGTTATAAAATATATTGGAAGTGTGTGTGAAATATGAAATAATAAGAAGGTATTTATATGATTTTTAAGGGGTAAAAATGAGATTTTTTGGGGTTTAAAATTCAAATACCCGCTCCCCCAATGGATATAAACGGCTACATTTAAAAAAAAAATTGAGAATGGCGTGGGCTATGAACGGCGTCAGACTCAACGGCGCGAGCGCCGGAGTCGAGCGCCGTTCTTTGGCACGAGAGAACGGCGCCACCGTTCCTCTCCCTCTAAGCAAATGACAAACCGTTTAGATCTTATATAAACATACTTAAATGCAATGGTATGTATAACTACCGACTTTTAACATATGTTTGTTAAGTGCACACGTCGACAACTTAGATCGACATGAACAATGTCATATTCTCCTAAAACAGATGTGGTAGGTTTTCTTATTTAAGTTAACTGTGAAGGCAAATATTAATTCATATGTACGCGGCTTAATTAGGTATTCCGTAACCGTTCAAACCATTAAAACTCACAAAATATGTACCTCCTCGGGTTGGTTTAAACGTGAGACCTCTTGTGAGAGTATCAATGCGGAAAAGATACAAACGATCAAAATTGCAAGAAAGAAAAGGAGACGTTGTTAAGTGACAGTAATTAAAGCGTGTTGCACTGTTGCACTGTTGCTAGTCATATAAAACAGATTTTTTTTATTTTTTTAACAAATAAAAATAATAGTGTCAATTTTATTTTATATAAAGACGAAGACTTTTTTATAAATGAAAATTCCTAGAAGAGAGAGCACGTGCGGTGGACGAGGGTTGTTTGGATTTCCGTATCGTCCCAGCCAGATTGGAACTCAACTTCACCATGTGTCATGTCTCTTTTCTTTCTTTGAATCAAGATCAACAGTCAACAAAAATAATGTAGTATAAGCTAAAAATAAAAAATCTTATTATAGATAAAATTAATCAATGTTTTTTTTTGAAAAGGCTATTTTATTAAGAACGAGGCTTCAAGAAGGAAGCATAACAAAGAAAAAAAACTAGAACATGGAGGAAACCAAAAAACAACAACCAAGAAGCCCAGAAGGGCGCACATAAAGCTAGCTAAGAGAAAATGTCAAAAGGTCTGAAAATCCAAATATTCCAGTTTGCCTCGGACGATTTAAGCCGAGCCAATATCCATGTTTTCGACATCGTTTGGATGGTGGGAAAAATATCTTCATCAATGACCTTAGAGACCGAATCCGAATTTGCATGGGAAACTTTATTTCTCCACTTCCAAAACTCCATATCGTACAATGCAAGACTCCATTCAAAGCTTTGTTAGTACGAGAACATCCATTTGCTTTAACATAATTCTTAACAATATCCTCTATAGTGAACGAAGGAAACACCGAAGGTGAGCCGAGGTTCCACCAACTCCAAATCTTCCTCTAAATCGAAAGAACACAAGGTTCCATTAATCAATGTTATTGATAAATGGATCGTTAAATCTCTATTACTTCGACGTATGTACATTAATGAGGTGGATTACCCACGCTCCGCCGCGAAGCGCGAGGAACTAATGTTGCAACGGACCGATAACTCCAAGGGCCATTTTTGTAAATTGCTAAACAAAATATTAAGTTAACGGTCGTTACTAACGGTCGTTATTTAACGTTCGTTAAGTAACGACCGACCACAAGGACTATTTTCGTAAATTGTTTTAAAAAAAAAAATAATGGTCGTTGTTGGTTTTCGTAATTTGACCCATAGTGCGAGGGGCTATTTCGTAAATACCCGAGGGCCTATTTCGTACATACCGGCGGGTTGCGGGTGGTTTTTCGGGTCATGCGGGCGGTTTCCGGGTCGGGTAAAGGTGCGTAGAGGTGTTGATTGGTCCGGTTATCAGGTTGTTCGGTTAGTTCGGTTAAAAAAATTTCTTGGGTCAACCCGAGAACCGAACCGAACTTGAATTCAACCGAACCGAATCGAAAACCGAATTTGAATTCGGTTTGGTTCTCTAGTTGACCCGAAAACCCCGAATTTCACTATTTATTTAAAAAAAATTAATAATTACATAAATATTTAGAAAAAAAGTGTTTTTTTATTAGGATAAAATTTAGATGGTATATATATATATATATATATAGAGTTAGGATCAAATAAGAAGTTTTTTTTAAATAAGAAGGATAAGAAGTAACTATAACCGCATATCCAAGATGCACCAACTTAAATTAGATGCATCTTTAGAATCTTGGATGCATTATAATGCACCATAATGTGTTTTCTAGCTTTTAATTAGATGCATATACGTATATTAGATGCATTTCATGATTTCTCTTCTTTTTTGTTCCTCTGCATGTGTTGAAATCATGAAAATCAATTTGCACCATCTACACATCAAATTAACTTTCGAAACTCAAAATGTTGCATCTAAATGAATAGAAATACATCTAATGCAAGTCGTTGCATCTCAAATGTTTGGTTTTAGTCACTTCTCACCACTTCTTATTTTAATTTACTTCTCACTGGATCCCTACTATATATATATATATATAATATTATTTATGAATATTTATATATTATATTATATATATATATATATTATATATATATAGTTTTATTTATATATATATATATTATGAATTCCGGGTTTTCGGTTCAGATTGCCAATCTTATATCCACACCCGAGTGAGACCGAAATTAGTAGTTCGGTTCGGTTCGTTTGGCAAATTCAGTTTGGTATTAGTTCGTTTCGGTTGTTTTTCGGTTCGGTTCGGTTTCGGTTTTTTCGGTTTTTTGTTTTTTCTAACTCACCCCTAAAGGTCGCGGGGGTCGTGTAGGGTTAGTTTCCGGGTCGTCGGAGTGGGTCTGGGTTCGGGTCGGAACTGGTGCTTTGATGCGGTTTTGGGTATCCCGCGTATTGTATAATTTAAAATAATTTACTAGGGTTTTAGCGTTTACAATAGCAACGTACTTCTCAAATGTTTCAGTTTTGGGTACGTGAACTTTTTTTTGTTCACTTAATGTAACAAACTTTAAGTTTTGTGTTATTTGCACAAACCTTGACTGGAAAAAAGCATACGTGCATGTTTAATACTTTCACTCTAATGTTCCGTTTTGTACGTGAACTTTTTTCTTATGTTCGTTATGGTACTTGAAAACGTTTGTGTAAAAATGTGTATAAAAATGTGATATATATATTTGTATAAAAATGGTGTTATAAAAATTTGTGTAATAAAAACTGTCTATTAATAATGTAGATATAAAAATGTAGTATAAAAAATATGGTATAAAATATATTAAAAATGTGTTATAAAAATATGTTTTAAAAATATGTTGTATTATATACGTTGTATTAAAATGTTTATAAAAAAGTGTATAAAAATATGTGTTAAAAATGCGTGTAAAAATTATATTTTATAAAATGTTCGTTGTGCTATTAAAATGTGTATAAAAATGTGTGTATAAAAACGTGTATAAAATGTGTGTATAAAAACGTGTATAAAAATATGTATAAAAATATGTGTATAAAAATGTGTATAAAAACGTGTGTAAAAATATGTGTCAAAATATGTGTATAAAAATGTGTATATAAAAACGTGTGTATAAAAATGTGTGTGTAAAAACGTGTGTATAAAAATGCTTGTATAAAAATATTTGTATAAAAATGTGTATATAAAAACATGTATAAATTTAAAAAATAATTATAAAAAAAATAAACAATCGTTAGTATAAAGGACTAACGTTGCAAACGTTCATTGGCTAAAAAATAGCACTACGTTGCAACACGGTCGTAAGTCGGAACAAAAATATAGATGGGTATTTTTGATGAATGGGATTGGCGTTTTTTATTTGTGCTATGTTGTCTCAGGCATTGTGTTTTATTTTCATTTCTGAACTGTCTGTGTTCGCTTTTTCGTGGTTTTCTTACCTACCTACTTTGTGCACAATTTTATCATTTAATTACTTGGTTTTATTGGTCCTGCTCTATTCTCCCCCCCTGCTTGCATTGATTGACTATTTCTTTTTGTTTGGTTTTCCAGCTTTCTTTTCTTATTAAGTCCCACTCATCTTGGTAATCTCTGTTCGCTGATTGGTGTTTTCTCGTCACATTGCACTTAGGTTCAGGGTTAAAACATGTTTGCTTGGTGTAAATTACACAAAACTTGAAAGTTCGTTACATTAAAGTGGAACAAAAAAAGTTCTCGTACCAAACGAAACTATAAAGAAAGTTGCGATGCTATTGTTACGGCTATAAAACCAATTTACTTACTAGTATATGATATAATTGCTTCGCCGGTTCTGTATGTAGCGGGATGGCGCGTAATTTGTGTTGTAATTTTCTTATCATTTTTATTTTTTATATACAAGGGTTGTGAGTAAGAGTGAAAATGAAGAAAATTTGTGATTTAGATTGCAACTAAAAGACTGGTTGGTTTATAGGTATGACAATAGAGGAATGGAATTCACTACAAATAATATGTTTGGTTAATGGGTTTGATTTATGAAAATGGGTATGAAACTCATAAAACTAGACATAATCTAAACTCGTTAAGAGCGGTAGGTTTATAAGACCCACATATTCCGAAACCTATAGTGATTCTTTTGACAAACCAAACGTCTCCTAACGCTTAAATATTTATATATTTAATAGATTGCATTATTTTTTAAAAGTGAGGCTATTTCAATCAAACAATATTCCTCATTTTCTAAAATTTTATGCTTTAAATAAATGTGTTTTCTCTTTATATCTAACTAGACGAATACTTGTGCAAAGCAACAATGTATAACAACAAATACTTATACTTGCAAACTTGTAGTACTGGTATAACCATTGATGCAACACTTACGAATTCAATTTGTAGTCACTGCGAGAAATTTTTTTGGATCAGAAACGAAAATGATAAAAGTTTGAGCATTAAACAATATTTAAACTGTTAATCTAATTGTGGATGTTGCTACCATTTTTAATCAATGGTACTTTATGTATAACACATTATTCATTTTTTAATTTTTTAAAGTTTTAATGAAAACTTATGCGTGCTTTATGTATAGTATAGATATAAATATGGGAGGTGATTTATTATCCACCATTAAAGTACATCCGATAATACACACAGTACAACATCCTAATGCATAATTAGTGGTGGATGACAAAAAAATTATGTGTACAAATCACCTCCCTATAAATGTAGATAAAAGCAGACCCGATGATGGGTAGTGGCGACCTGAGCCGGCGCACATAACTCAAAGTTTATGAAGGTTACCACTTTATTGAGAAACCCGTTGTACAAATTCTCTTTTGAAGCCCAGCCCCTTACAAATATTTGATTTGTTCATTCATTCAAAAATAAAAAAAAAATTACTTTCACATTTAAATAAAAAAATAAAAATTCTTACAATAACGGTAAATCGTCAACACGACCAAAAAAATATTCCCATCGCGGCGAGTATTTTTGTATCTTTCAGTAGACGGGTAGGTGGACACGATATATACTTTCGAAGAATTTTTTTCGTTTTTTTTTTCAGTCACGAATTGCGAAATTCATATATGATTGTATTAACGATCTATATGATTCGTATAACGAAAGGAAATCATACTATGTTCAGTATACGAATCATATATGATTTCATGAAATCATATATGATTTGCTGTGATTCTAACGAACTATTTTACGAACTTTTTTTCAATTTTGTTTCAGTCACGAATTGCGAAAATCATATATGATTTGTATAACGAATCATATATGATTTCATAAAATCATATATGATTTCATAAAATCATATATGATTTGTGATTCCGACGAACTTTTTTTCAATTTTGTTTCAGTCACGAATTGCGAAAATCATATATGATTCGTATGACGAATCATATATGATTCGTATAACGAATCATATATGATTTCATAAAATCGTATATGACTTCATAAAATCATAAAAAAAAAGTTCGTCGAAAGTATATAGTGCCGCCTCTCTATAGAAAGATAATTTAATTCTCGTCGCGATGATATGTTTTGTTTTGCGTAACGATTAACAGTGTGTGAGATATTTAATTTTTTTAAAAGAGATGGAAAGTGGGTTTTTTTTTATGAAAAAATGAGTGGCTAGGATTGGTTCATTGGGTCTATGACAAATATTGGATCTATATTGAACTTTTGACAAGTTTACGAAGGTTACCACTTTATTGAGAAACCCGTTGTACAAATTCTCTTTTGAAGCCCAGCCCCTTACAAATCTATGATTTGTTCATTAGCTTTTTGTGTTTGTTGTATTATATTATATATCAGTGTCTAATTGATACGTAGGCCATACAACGAGAAAAAAAACCGTTATAAACTTATGGGCCAAACAATAGTTAATAAATAGTTTGCATATAGAGTTCTTTTACATATGCATGTGTAATACATCAATGATCAATCATATACGTTTCATGCTTGTTTGAGTAATAGCAATAAGATTCCGCAATATCATGCTAAGAATAGCTAGGATTTCCAGAAGAAGATGCCATTCATTTGATGAGAAATAAAAAGGAATATCGAAAATTCGAGTGGCTCAAGCTGAAGCAGCTACTTTCGAAGTAACAGAAAGAAAAGCAACGACTGGAGTGGGAGAGTTATTACGTATAACGTATGGGCCAAACAATTATTCCACTGTAAAACGTGAATCCAAATATCCAATAGCTTTTTCTAATTTGGGCTGGGTTTTATGAGCTATAAACTGGATAGGCCTGTACACTATTGGCCTTCTAGGTGGTAAATGTTTGGTGTTCTAAGTTCCAACTACTAACGTATTTGGATTTCGATCCATGATACGGTACAAGATTATCTTATCCAAGATAGAAAAGTGAAGTAGAAAGTTGCGAGCAAAACCGTAATCATATGTTTGAGCTAATTGGTAGTTATTCATTACAAGACTTTCGAAAAATAAGCGTACTGAAAGAGTAATCATAAATTCATAAACCAATTTAGATTTATAGCATCGCCTAACTACTCGTATAACACATGCATATGGAAAAGAATTCAAAAACAAGAACGGAAGATTCGCGACTTATTACAAAAAAGCAGTTGGAAAACCATGTTTTGCTTCGTTTGTTATTGTTGCAAAGCTTTAATGCTTTGTCTTTTTTTTTTTTACAAAACTCAATGATCAACAACAATAAGAAATAAGATATGATAGTTTGTAAATCAATCACTTTATGCTATAATGAAAATATTATCTTGTTAACATCTTAAAAAACACTTGTCAAACATATACCTCTCAGTGCTATTCATTGCCTAACTAATTATCATTAGGTATCAGTATCACCTCAATTAATTTCATCAACCAAGTGACCAACACAATGTCAATTAAATACTGCAAGGGTAAGCAGCTCCTCTCAAGGTCAAAAAAAAAAATTAATAAAAAAAAATGAAAAAGATTTAAGAATATCCCATTTGTCTAAGTTAATAGATGCATATTTTACATTTACCATCTGAAGTCAATCTTTTTTTTAGCTATGAAAGAATCACAATTATTTGAGCATACGCTTGACCTCATCTATGAAAATTACAATTACTCACGGACACAACCCAAAGTCCAAATGACATTTCAACTAGACAACTCAGGACCACTTCACCAATAATTTCAGTTCAACAAACCCTACTAGCAAGACTAGTAGCCATCTAACCACCGGTCCTGGGGCATCAAGTCGATTAGAGAGAGGTTTAAGATGCATTTAGTGTTTGGAAAAGAAAGAGACACTCGGTATTTCTTGACGTGAAAGAAGGCTAAACACGACTATAATGAGAGGAAAAGTTGGTAAACACTTCATTCATCTCAGCACGTAAAGTTGAAAACAAATCCTTGAAACGGAAGCCAGCGGACAATAAGGTCTAACTTTATCAAACAATTAGATAGGAAAAAAAGAAGCATATCCAAAGATAAAATCAGATGATCCATCGATATCCTGAGAAAAAGTTGACACGAACCAAACGCACTAAACTAACAAAATGAATGGCAAGTGACATTGACCATGAGAATCCTTTAGCCCCACAATTTTGGACTTTCAAGTACCCCTATCTACAGGATGCCCTTTGATGTTGACTATCACAAAAAAAAAAACAAAAAACAAAAAAAAATCATAACCAAAAAGCATATAATCTGATGTTTTGAAAGTAAAAATAAACAATTAATTTACACTCATACTCAATGCCATGGTCATTGTTCTTGTGAGAACTAATTTTTCAAATCCTTTCATAATGTGTTTGGTATTGCATTTACAGTGAATATGTAATATAGATGAATGAGAAGCTAACTAGCCGTAATTAAACGAGGTGCAATATATACTATCTGGACGTGTTTCTTTATTTTAAAGAAGTGATAAATGATAATCATATGAAGAGCAGGTCGTTGTTCAAGTAACATGACCTATAAATAATCAGATAAACTACTCAGGTTTGGTGCATAGTCGTTGTCAAGTATAGCCTAATAAGCAATTATTATTTTCACTATAACCAAACACTAGAAGTTAACTATCTAGGACTGAAAAATATAACGGAGTATATGATTATTCTAAAGCCAATTGCAAACACTAGAAGTTATCTATCTGCGATTGAGAAATATTAGAGTATATGATTATGGCTTTCAAAAGCCAACTGCAAACATCCCCTTACTTTGGAGTACAACCATAAGGCATTTTTTTTACCCGAATGCATATCCAACCACCCATTCAGAATTTGGTTGTACAGCTTAAGTTGATCTTTTGGGTGGTGGCAAACAATTCGGTACAATAGGGAATCCCTTTTGTGATTCTAAAAGTAGTTAAAGGTTAAAGCTTTTTAAGAAGGTAAGAGTACCAATAAACCAACGAAAAGAAACCCATGCATCCATGTGCATACTTGATAGGAGCACAAAAGCCGGGAAATTGTCGAAAACAGTACTAGAAATGTAAGGTTATCTCAGAAATTAGCGAGTGAGGGTCGAGTGACTGTCCTACATTAAATCACCAGAAAAGTTCAAACAAGAAAGGTCCATATTTTTGGACTCTAGAGTAACAGAAAAGTCTACACTATATATTTCACTCGTATAGAAGAAACTAAACATAGTCAGTTACTAACAAACTCAAAATATATATGCAAACATAAGTGAAAGAATAATGTCGACGAACATGAGGACAACAAAAGTAGAAGCTCAGATTCACACAATATAAACAATAAGAGCAAAATTTATGTAAACTGAACTATTAAAGTCGCCTTTTTGACCAATTTACCTATAAATGAGCCTATTTGGGTTATGTTTTTTTTAACAGATTCATGGATTTAGCGGTGAAACTCGTCTAACTATTCAAAAGAACTGAAAGTGATCCGAAGTATATTCGAATGTATAAAAACCTCCTACATCACGCTCTTGAGAAATGCAGATTATTTTTATACTAATGAAGCGTTTGTAATCATATTTAATGCGATACTTTAATGAAACTTTTAAAAACGATAAAACAGTGTTTGCAGGTCCAAAACCTGCATTGACCCGCACACTGTGCCACCTCTTCTAAGCCAAAACTGAAGCAAAATGTTAATGTTTTCTCCAACCCATGCATGAACAAGTTTCTACTTACTTGAAGTAGAAACCATAATTCATTGTGCAATTATTGCAACCTACTGTAAACAGAGATTCTCTACATGGAATGAATAAATGCTCCAGCTACTTTATGAATAGAAATTACATGCTTACAGGAGCCCCGAGGACAGGAAGCATCAGTAGCAGTAAACTAGTAACATCCAAAAGACTTAAAAACAAAAATGAACTGTAACTACGCAAGTATTGGCAAAATCTCACAAGAGGTGGGACAACCACAAAAACGGGAGGCCTGGGGCAGAGGCAAGAGGTGCACTAACATCCAAAAACATTTAATCCTAAAACCAAGCATTCCACTAATATGAAGGGAGGGGTAGAAGGGTACCTGCTAGTAATCTCTACCATCACTGAAACGTATGCTACTTCACAGTTTAACATTCCTTAGTTGTCTTATTGTATGTGAGGGGAAATGAATTTGTGGTCGGCCTAATTAACTGAAAACTAATAGAAGGGAAATTGGATCTACAAATTCAAGAATGAAGTGATCTGATTGGAATTTTAATAAGCATATATCTTGTTGGACCATAGGATAACTTATGCCAGACGACCTTCACTTGTTTGTATTAGATATCCAATCAGGATAAAGTTTCTTTAGCCCAGTATCAGGAAACATAGTACTATTATTAGCATTACTGAATGTATATACAGCCAGGATCAAATTTGGATGCCTGGTACTGAAAAAACCTAATAGTATTTGCTATAGCAGTAATGAAAGCACCTAACAATATTTTCTATAGCAGTAGTGACTGCATAGTAGATGGGAGGTCATACAGCAAAGATAACCCAATAGCATGGCACAATTTATTCGAGACCCTAAAAGATTCTCAATCGAGACAAAAGGCATTCATCCATTTACCATTTGAGCAACAAGTGCCAATAGGTTTAAACAAGGCAAGCCTCGAACATACGCAGCCGATTGTGGCGTGTAGCTCAGTTGGTAATTGGTGGGGCATCTTTGCCACCTAACAAGCACAAGGTCCAAGGTTCAATCATGGGCACCCCCATAGCCACAACCGTTGAGTGAGTCATGTATGCCACCCACATTATAAATAGGCAGCCAATTGTGTGCGCTTAGGGTTGCCGGATATCAACCTTTTGCCACCTAACTCAACAAGATGTGTAAGTCAAGTTTTTTTCAGGGGGCCGTATGTTAGACACGTAAGAGCATGCCACTAGACTTGCAGATAAGCTATTCCTATTTATATCCTAAACGACCTGGAAATATATGATGTAATATAGAGTAGATAAGAGGATTGAGAAGTGTTACTACACAAACTTAAACATACAACGACGAACAAAAAAATGGGGAAGCTATCTATCGATAATTGATGCCACAATCACTGACAGATGATAACCAACTATAACAACTTACAAATCATCAAGACCTGGAATAATGCTACTGCAGATAACCCCTAGCGGCAAACACAAAAAGCACCTCTTTTTTCACCTTTTTTAAGTTTAGCATGTGTGTTGGGGAAACTGATGGGAAAGTTAAAAGGGGAGGAGTGAGAAGTTGTTGTTACCGTCCTAGCCACAACGCCACTAAACTAGTTCTATTCAAAACGAACCATAATTCACTTCAAACAATCGGCACAATTCATGTTCTAATATTATTATTTAAACCACATTCGTAACAATTAACCAAACTAAAACATCGAAAACATCTTAAGAAACACATTATTCATATCCATACATTAATCACTGTACCAAGACAACATTACCATTAGCATTTCCACTCCCCCACACCCCCTCATCAACCGCTTCTTTCGGAACCGTAACAACCAACTCCCCCCCTCCAAACCTCGCAGTCGCCAACTCCGGAAGCGTATACCCGGGCAACCTAAACCTCCACAGCTCATCAACTTCCATCTCACCACCAATCCCACCACAGCTCACCACAACTTTAATCACACCAGCACATATCTCAACCGTATCAATCCTACCTAAATCATCATCAAAATCAGTATCAACCACAAATTTTAACGAATCTGAGGTCTCGTAAATTGACACGTCAGCGTCTGGTAGAAATGGAAGTTCCAGAACTTTCTCGAAGATGTGTGGGAGACGGCGGAGTTTTTTGGTGCGGTGGGATGTGGTGTGGCGGACTGTGGTGTTGTGTGTGTGTGGTGATGGGTGGATTTTCATTTTCTGGGTGTTTGGGATTCAGTTTTAGGTTTTGTTTGTTTTGTTTTGGTTTTTGGGGATTTGGTTCAAAGTGAGTGTGGAGGAGGTGATAACCGACTTTTTTGAATCATTATCAATTTCAGGAGGAGATTAATAGAGCAACGGGAGTTTTAACCATTTCGATCACGTCATTTTAACATTCACACATTAAAATAATATTGTAATTACAACTATGAGTCAACTTATTTTGCATACCACTTATCTCTCACATACTAAGGGACACTTCTCAACCGTTGATTATGTACAATAAGATCAAAGGAAAAAAAAACAAAGAAGGGCTATTCTTGCACATTTTTAAAACATGACAGAGGGACTAAAAATGTAAATATTAAAAAATTCACACCTACTTTCCTCATAACTCAAATTCTTTTCTCTCTTATCAAATCAAAACCCTCAAACTCAAACCCCAGAAAGTAAAACTTAAACACAGGGGCGGCTCAACTTTTTCGGGGGCCTAAAGCGAAGCCTTAAGACGGGGCCTTTTAATCAAAGTTATTTGCCGAAAAATCGTTTATATTAAATTTACTTTTCCGAAAATCTTTGATTAGTTACTCGAAATCATTATAGTATAATATTTCATTTTCAATTGATAAATCAGCCAATATATATAATGTTTTGGTGACATTTTCGTTCGTTGATAACTTTAATTAACGTTAGTTTTAAAATACTTCTTTCTGTTGAAGTAACTGTTACCAAAATTGTTAACATCATTCTATACACCATATAAGTATTATGGAAATAGTTTATAATTATAATCTGATTAAGTATATCAATCAATGTAACATTTCTCACATGTATAATTTCTTTAAAAACTTTTAGTCTCAAAGATAAAACTATACCGTTAATACCCAAACAATTGTTATAATATGGCTTAAAGAGCTTTTAAGATCATAACAACTACATTTTTAGCTTGTTATTATCTTGGGATATTAAATTTTCAATGCTAAATAGTAGACTAAGGATACCTTCATACAATATAAATTGGTCAAATTTACTTTTGATGGATGAAATATCTTGATCTACAATGTATAAGAAGTAATCGGTTTTAAAAGTCTCTTCGCCCGTTTTTATAGTTTCATTGTCAACATCTTTCTAGATATAGCTTGTTTTCTTTTCAAATTTTCATTCCACGTTCGTTTTTCATTAGCAATTTCTTTAGCGGAAACTAAAGCATCTTTAAAAGCAACTTCTGATTGAAGAATAATACATGAGTATATGAGATAAAACTACATAATGAAAGTATGTTTGTTGCCTTGTGGGTATGAAAAAATAAATGTCCACTAATCAATGTAAATGGTAAATGGTTGTTATCACACGAATTAATTTAACATTTACTTATTTTCATGCAAAAATGGATCATTTATATACTTAATATATTTATGCTTAAATTCTTTAACTCGCGGGCTTAAAAATTGACAAGTAAAAACAGAAAAGCCTAAAATTTTGATTATTTAATATTTATCGAAATTGAGGCCTTGAATGATCAGATCTCCTTAGATAGCGGCAAAAAAAGATGTGACTGACGTTATATATATATAAGGTCTTACGAATCCAATTCCGCCGAGCTTTAAAAAATTGGGGCCAAAAGCCATAGCTTTACTCTTTTGTCTTAAACCCATGAGCCACCACGTGCATAAGTAGTGAAATTATATACGACAGACTTATTATAAATAAGGAATGAATTAAAATTGTTTTGAGTGATGATACGGTAAGATTCACTGGGAGTGTGAGCCAAACTCAAAAAGTGGTGTCACGTCAGCAAAAGGGAGTTTGGCACCGGAAATGTTATGGCACCAGAATTCAGTGGCATTGGTTTGGCACCAGAATTCTGGTGCCATGGCATTTTTTTAATTTTTTTAATTTTTTTTCCATATTTATTAAAAAATACACTTATTTATAAACTAAAAATAAAATATTGAAATTAAAAACATTACTATTATTAATCATAAAACCAGGAAATCCAATTATGGTTCAATTAAGATTGGGATTCCATTTTTTTTGAGAAAAAATGAGAAATAGAGAAATGTGTAATATAAAATGTATTGAATAGTGGTGTGAAGTATGAAATAAAAAAAAGTGTATTTATAGAATTTTTAAAAGGGGTAAAAATTAAGGTTATTTGGGGGTACTTTTTGAAAATCACGTAAGCCCCCCAGCCTATGGACCGTCTAATCAACGATAAGTTTATAAAAAAAAAAAAAGTTTCACGTGGGCTGTTAGCCATGGCGCGAGAAGCCTTGACGCAAAGCCACGGAGTGATGCGCGTTGGAAAGGCTTATCTCTGCGCCAAAAACTTGACACCAAGCTACCAGCCGACCACTACCTCCGCACTAATGTTATAAATAGAAGGTGGGTTAAAACATTAAAATTTGACATTTCCAATTATACCCTCACTCAACCTCAAAGTCCATCTTTTATAAACAAAACAAACTCAAATCTAGTCCTTATCTATCCCCCACACAAACCCTCACACACTAAAAAAAAACACACACACAATATGAACACAGACAACCCACAAACCACCACAACAATCCACCACTTATCACCCCCACAAGGCTTATCAGAACAAGAGTTCATCTCTTTAAAACCCTTCATAACAGACTACCATACTTACACCTTATCACCATCTCAATGCTCATCCTTACTCGCCCAACACATCCACGCGCCACCCGACATCGTCTGGTCAGTCATCCGACGTTTCGACAAACCACAGACATATAAACACTTTATAAAGTCATGCCACGTGGCTGATGACTTTGTAATGAGCGTTGGATGCACACGTGATGTGAACGTGATCTCAGGGCTGCCTGCGAATACGTCAACTGAGAGGTTGGATATATTGGATGATGAGAAGCGCGTGATGGGGTTTACTATTATTGGTGGTGAACATAGGTTGAGAAACTATCATGCCTGTTTACAACTGTGTCATGATATTTACAATGGATGTGGTACCCACCAGTCCGTTTTGTTTGTGTTGGATCCTTATGTTGAGTTTATGTTCCTGAAGGAACACTGAGGAAGAAACGAGGTTGTTTGCTGATACGTTTGTTAAGCTGAACTTGCAAAAAACTGGCCTCGTTACTGCATCCATGGCGCGTGGTAGTGACTACGCCGCAGTCCAGATTGATCATGTGATATTGAGCACGATTACCCGACCCGGAAAGAAAAAGAAATATGAAAATAAATGTTTTTTTTCTTTCATTTGTGTTCTCTATTGAAGCTGTGAGTTTTCTAGTATATTAAGTGGTTTGTATAAATTTTACCAAAGCACCCTTTGTATGTAATGATGGTTGCTTTACAGTCAAATTGTATATTGGGGCCATTTTTGTGCAATGGGGAGTTATTTTTTGTGAATGTATATCTTGCAATTTGTGTTAAATTTATGCATTTGAATTAAGGTATGCAATATTGTGGTTAAAAAATTGAATTCATAATAGTAGGTACTAGGAATGCGATATTATGTTAAAAAGTTGTCAACCTCGAAACTCATTTTTTAAATTGAAGTACCTATGTATTTACATGGTTTGAGTATCTATAAATCTCTTCAAGTTATTTTTCATCCAATACATGAGAAAATAAGTATGACACAAGAAATTTTTGCTTATGTTTTTGAAAGAAGGTAGACACAAAATTTGCTTAATGTAATTAGTTAAGGCTGTTAAATCCAAAAAGAGATGGTTTTATGTTTGTTATACATGCAAGGGGAGCTGCGTTAACCTTGTACGATAGGGCGGGCGTATTGTAACCCCGCTTATTTTATGTTGTAATTGCGACATGTTAGAAATCAGGCAGGAGTGTTAAGGTAATTTTAGTATATATTTTACTGGGAATGTATAGGTCACTTTCTGACCAAAGTACTTCGACCATAATTATATGACACGGAAATTTTTATTTAGTTAATTCAAAATATTAACTTGCTTCTATCCACAAAGTGAAAAAAAAAGGAGTTAATATCTTTATCGCAAGTCCAACTCCACACCAAAGTTTCTGTAAAAACAGAAACTTTGACAGTAATGGGTATCAAAACTGTTAAACCTCGACAAGGGTGCCCTTAACCCTTTGCATCTTGTTATGGTTGAAAACACATTACCTCAACTCGGTGTGCATTTCACACTTTTTTAACTTTTATTCGAGCATAATATGAAATCTCATTCATCTCTTTTAAATTGCAATTAGTTAAAATAGTTGATAATATTATGATCATCAATTCACAAAAAGGTGTGAAATGACAGGAGTACTTTGATCCGAGTGCTTTTTGGTACTAGTCATTGTCGACTTTATAAAGAATAGCTCTGACAACTCTTATGACTCAATGGGGGCACCAACTGAAATAAGCATGAACCGAGATTTGAAACCCTTTGACTTTATATATACATACTCTTTAGTAAACATTTATGTTTTTTTAAAAGTGAAAATACAAAACAGTAAGAAATAATTTGTAGTTTCCACCTTGTTTATAAAACGAGGTGGTATGCCTCCCGGCGTTCCGCAGAGGGACAATAGTGGATTCGTTTTGAGTTGGCTGAAGTGGTCCGTGTGGATTGTCGTTGTCGTTGCATATTTCAATGAAATATTGCGAACGGTACACGATAACCCTAAGGGCTATTTTTTGAAATTGTCCAAAAAAACTAAGTTAACTGTCGTTAAGAAACGACCGACCCTCAAGGAACTATTTTAGTAAATTCTAAAAATAAAAAAACAAACGGTCGTTCTTAACACCGTTAGTGTGGAGAGGGGAATTTTTGTAATTCCTTTAAAAATGATGTAGTTTTCGTAATTTTGACACATAGTGCGAGGGGGTATTTCGTAAATACCTGAGGGGCTATTTCGTAAATACCAGCCGGTTGCGGGTGGGTTTTCAGATCGACCGAACGGGTTGCGGGTCGGGTAAACAGGGAGAGATATGTGAGGGCGGGTTCCGAATCAAATGGGTGGGTTCCGGATCAAGTCGACCAGGCGGGTTACAACCGCGTATCCTGCCTATTATATATATTTTATAATTGAACTTGAATAAATCCAATCTATCTCAAATTAGACCATAACTAGACAAAAAAACATAAATAAGGTCACCAACAATTGAAGACACTGAAATTAAAAAGCCCCCAACGTTCTAAAGTAGTTACAAAAAAACAGAAAGAATGCCACTAAATTACATAATTTGTCAATGAAATAATTCACCACTTTGTTTGACGTATAATGGGTTAAAAATCGCCGCTATATAGGAAAGTGACACGATGATCTACATTTTTAGGTTGCTCCCTTCTCAACTTGAGATTTCCCTTCTCTCACCTTTCATTTCAGAATCACATCAGTCACCATTCAACACATCATCACTGTTTGAGCAAATTTCCGCAATAAAGCTTGAAGCGTTTGGAATCTCGAGGTTAAGCTAAATTCTACTCCTACTCTCTATTTGGAACATTGCTGTAACGTAGTAGCTCCAGACCAGAGGAGGTTAACTCTTGCGCTCCGTTAGCTAAAACAAGACAGAACACCGTTAGACTCATCGTCCTAAGGTTTTTAATCAACACCAAAGCTCCGCGTGTGAGAAAAAATCTAGCTTGGTATTATTTCCTAGAGAGAAACTGGAGAGGGAGAAAGAGATAGTTAGGATGTGAACTTGAGTCGTTTAGTTGTGTGAACGATCCCTTTTATACTACCTGGTCTTGACTCTCGTCGCGAGCTTAGTGGAGAAGAGGTTGTCTACTAGATGTTGGTTGGGTTCTGGTCCATTCGTACCTTGTCACACATTTGATGTCAGTTAGTATTGTACTAGCTCCACTGCAGACATTGCTCTATCATCACTACCTCCAGACCTGAGGAGACCCTCGTCCCCTTAGCTACTACCGAAGGTTTATTCCAACTTGGAGCGGTCTATTGCTTATGTCTACTTTTGGGATAAAAGAGTGATTAATTGACATGGCCGGTAAGAGAGCTCCGCTCCAGACATATATCCTAAACGGATTACTCCGAAAGGCTATACGTCAACATGTCACACAGTCTTGTATGATGTAGGTCTTAGCCATATTATGTCTAGGCTCAAGTGTTTTGGTTAAAACAATGTTTTGGCAGGTATGATCCGGAGTGATCATATACTTCCAACCACCACCCTCTCATTTTTTTTTTACCACAATAGTCTCACTCTCCTCACAAATTCAATCCATTTTTAATAAAGTTAAATAAAAATTAAATTAAAATTTATCATAAAATTAAAAACGTGACATAGATAACTAAAGAGGTAAACAACAAAAAAAGACCATGTGGCTTTCCAGAAATTGTACTCTTTTTACCAACCAACTTTTTTTTTTACAAAATCTCAGTCGATGTTCACTCAAAAAAGAAATTGTTGCTACTAAACTTATTTGTTCATTAACAATCGTAACAAATCCACGTTAAGGCGACACAGCGTGCTACTTACGTGAGGGCTTTTAGGGTCATTACACTACTCACTCCTAACTCCACCTTTATTGCGGTTCCCGATAAGGTATATTTCAAGGACGAAATTTGCAATCACCTATATATTTTATGAATTTATACCACATATTTTAGTCAAAGACATTAACCTTTGTTACCTACACAGATCAATTCACACATAGTCACACATAAACACTTAAGAAAATACGTGCACAATGGTGATCTGCACACGTGGTAAAATAAGAAAAAAATACAATCGTGGACTAATAGAAACCCCGGGTTGTAGTTCTTTTTGTTGTCCCACTTTTAGTAAAGATACATTTTAAATTGAAGGTTTTTTTAGATGTCTTATTTATCAAAATTTGAAACATATCAGACTCATGGTTTGCCTATTTTTACTTTTGGTATAGGCACAAACTGCCGGTTTTATGAGTGGGTTTTGACCATCGAAGTTCCATAGAGCTCCTTGATGTGATACATGGCCTTTCTAAGGGTTAGGAATGAGCTAGAAGAAGATTTAGAGGAGCAATGTTTGCTGTTAAGGAAGAAGGAGAACCTTGTGAAGAAGCTTAGTAAAATCTTGTGATTGCATCGTTGTCGGTGTTTATTTTTTATAAGTTTCTTTTAGGTTTTGTGTGTAGATCATTGGTAGTCCATGTCAAATAAAACCTTGTTGGGCATGTTTGTAAGGGATGTTGTTATCCCTATGTTGTGTGACCTTTGTTGAAGGTAAAGAAACTGGTTTACTTTTTTGTTTTGTTTGTGACTAAGAATTTGTTACAATGTACAATGGTTTTATTTGAATAAGCTTGACTAACAATGAGTTTAAGCATTTCTGAATTTTGTCAACAAAATGAATCTGGATGCTCTAAAATTAAACATGTCAAGACATAACTCTCTGTAATTGTCCATGTTTGGCCTTAAAAAGTCAAATGTTTCTACAAAACATGTTAATTTTGTACAAACTAATTTTGACTATTTTAAGTCAACATAAACCATCCTGAAATGTCACATAAATTAAACAACCATAATTGTACTTAAGGTCTAAGAACCATAATAGTACTTAATTATTACACACCACCAATTAAACATTGTAAATTGTCTTAAAACAGCTACTCCCAAGCATAATATAACATAAGTGTCTATCTCAAACAAACAAAAAACAAATCTAACTTTAGGGTCTTTACCAGCCCTTCTAGTACTTTTTCTCCTTGGACTACAAACCTGTTGTGTTGCTTGTGAATCTATTGGCTGACTTGATCCTCTAGCTACTTCACGTGGTTCACAATCTAAGACACCTTCTGGTCTTGCATTCTTTTTTACTTCCATGGTCCTTTGACATGTACATGCTCCATTGTTATGAACCCCCCCTTTTACATTGCATTTGCTACAATCAAAGTCTGTCCCTTTCATGTAAATTTTCCATTTTTACCATGTTCTTTAATATCTTCCCTAACTTCTCACCTTCTACCAATCTTCTCTACTTCTAGTCACCAATGGCACAAAATGGAAAAATTTACACGAAAGGGACAGACTTTGACTTGTAGCAAATGCAATGCAAAGGGTCATAACAAGAGAGCATGTACATGTCCAAAGCAGACCATGGAAGTAAAAAAGAATGCAAGACCAAAGGTGACTTAGATTGTGAACCACGTGTAATAGCTAGAGGATCAGTCAGCCAATAGATTCCACAAGCAACACAACAGGTTTGCAGTCCAAGGAAAAAAGTAACTAAGAAGGGCTGGTAAAGACCCAAAGTTAGATTTTGTTATTTGTTTGTTTGAGATAAGACACTTATGTTATATTATGCTTGGAGTAGCTGTTTTAAGACAAATTACAATGTTGTAATGGTGGAGTTAATAATTAAGTTCTATTTATGGTTCTTAAGACCTTAGATTACAATTAAGGTTTTTTTAATTTATGAGACAATTCAGGATGTTATATGTTTGACTTAAAAAAGTCAAAATTAGTATGTACAAAATTAACATGTTTTGTAGAAACATTTAACTTTTTAAGGCCAAACATGGACAATTAGAGAGAGTTATGTCTTGACAGGTTTGATTTTGGAGCATCCAGATTCATTTTGTTGACAAAATTCAGATATGCTAAACACATTGTTAGTCAAGCTTATTCAAATAAAACCACTTGATACATGTAACAAATTCTCAGTCACACAACAAAACAAAAAGTAAATCATTTTCATTACCATCAACAAAGGTCATACAACATAGAGATAACCTACATCCCTTACAAACATACCCAACAAGGTATGACCATAACTACCAATGATCCTACACACAAACCTAAAGAAACTTATAAAAAAACAAACATCGACAACGATGCAATCACAAGATTTTACTAAGCTTCTTCACAAGGTTCTCCTTTTCCTTTAACAGCAAACATTGCTCCTCTAAATCTTCTTCTAGCTCATTCCTAACCCTTAGAAGGCCATGTATCACATCAAGAGCTCTATGGCACATCGGTGGGTCAACCCACTCAATAAAACCGCAGTTTGTGCCCTATACAAAAGTCAAATAGCAAACCATGAGTCGATAAGTTTCAAAAAATTTTAAAAATAAGACATCCTAAAAAAACTTCAATTTAAAATGTACCTTACTAAAGTTGGACAACAAAAGAACCTACAACCGGGGTTTCTATTAGTCCGTGATGTCTTATTTTTTATCTTTCCACGTGTGTAGATCACCATTGTGCACGTATTTTCTTAAGTGTTTATGTGTGACTATGTGTGAGATTGATCAGAAGGTAACAAATGTTAATGTCTTTGACTAAAAATATGTGGTGGAAATTTATAAATTGTATAGTTTCATTGCAAATTTCGTCCTTGAAATATACCTTATCGAGAACCGCAATGCAAGTGGAGTTAGAGTGAGTAGTGTAATGACCTAAAAGCCCTCACGTAAGTTGCACGTGTGTCGCCTTAGTGAGGATATGTAACAATTGTTAATGAACAATAAAGTTTAGTAGCAACGATTTCAATTTTGAGTGAACAACGATGATGATATTTGTAAAAAAAAGTTGGTGGCTAAGAGTACAATTTCTGGAAACCACATGGACATTTTTTTTTGTTTACCCTTTTAGTTATCTATGTCACGTTTTTAATTTATGAATAAAATTTTAATTTAATTTTTAATTAACTTTATTAAAAATGGATGAATGTGAGGAGAGATGAAGACTATTGTGGTAAAAATGAGAGGATTGGTGTTGACCAGTAAATGATCCTCCGATCATACCTGCAAAACATGTTATGAACAAACACTTGAGCCTAGCATAATATGGCTAAGACCACATCATACTAGACTGTGGGACATGTTAACGTATAGCCCTTTCGGAGTCATCCGTAGGATATATGTCTGGCGCGGAGCTCTCTTCCGGCCAATGTCAATTAATCACTCTTTATCCCAAAGCTAGACTAAGCAAAGACCGCTCCAAGTTGGAATAAACCTTCGGAGTAGCTAAGGGGACGAGGGTCTCCTCAGGTCTGGAGGTAGTGATGATAGAGCAATGTCTGCAGTGGAGCTAGTACAATACTAACTGACATCAAATGTGTGACAAGGTACGAATGGCCAAACCCAAACAACATCTAGTAGACAACCTCTCTCCACAAGCACGCGACGAGAGTCAAGACCAGGTAGTATAAAAGGGATCGTTCACACAACTAAACGACTCAAGTTCACACACACTCCGCTCCTAACTATCTCTTTCTCCCTCTCCAGTTTCTCTCACTAGAAATCATACCAAGCATATATTTATTCTCACACCGGAGCTTGGTGTTGGATTAAACCCTTAGATGAGCTAACGGTGTTCTTTCTTGTTTTAGCTACGGAGCGCAAGAGTTAACCTCCACTGGTCTGGAGCTCTAAACACGTTACATCAATGTTCCAACCTATGGAGCGAGGAGTTAAGGCATAAACTCCGAAATTGCAAAAGCTACAAAGCTTTATTGCGGAAATTTTCTCAAACAGAGTATGATGTTGAATGGTGCTGATGGTATTCCGAAATGAAGGTGAGAGAAAGAAAATCTCAAGTTGAGAAGGGACCAACCTAAAAATGTAGATCATCGTGTCACTTTCCTATATAGCGGCGATTTTTAACCCATTATACGTCAAACAAAGTGGTGAATTATTTCATTGACAAATTATGTAATTTAGTGGCATTCATTACTGTATTTATTTAACTACTTTAGAAACGTTGGGGCTTTTTAATTTCAGTGTCCTCAATGTGGTGACCTTATTTATGTTTTTTTGTCTATTATGGTTCTAATTTGAGATAGATTGGATTTATTCAAGTTCAATTATAAAATATATATAATAGGCAGGATACGCGGTTGTAACCCGCCTGGTCGACTTGATCCGGAACCCACCCATTTGATTCGGAACCCGCCCTCACATATCTCTCCCTGTTTACCCGACCCGCAACCCGTTCGGTCGATCTGAAAACCCACCCGCAACCCGGCGGTATTTACGAAATAGCTCATCGAGTATTTACGAAATAATCCCTCGCACTATGTGTCAAATTACGAAAACTACCCTCATTTTTAAAGAATTACAAAATACCCCCTCCCCCACTAACGGCTGTTAGTAATGACCGTTAGTTTATTTTTTTTAGAATTTACAAAAATAGTCCTTGAGGTCGGTCGTTACTTAACGACCGTTAACTTAATTTTTTTTGGCAATTTTCAAAAATAGCCCTTAGGGTTATCGGTCCGTTCGCCATAATATCATTGAAATATTGCAACGACAACGACAATCACCACCGGACCCACTTCAGCCAACTCAAAACGACGCCCACTAATTGTCCCACAGCGGAACGCGGGCAGGCATACCACCTCGTTTATAAACAAGACGGACAACCTACACTTATTCTTACAGTTTTGGTAATTCACTTTTAAAAAAACAATAAATGTTTACTAAAGAAGATATGTATATTTAAAGTCAAGGGTTCAAAATCTCGGTTCATGCTAATTTCAGATGGTACGCCTATTGAGTCATAAGAGTATGTCAGAAGCTATTTCGTGTTATAAAGTCCCGTACAATGGCTAGTATCAAAAAGCATTCGGATCAAAGTACTCCTGTCATTTCACACCTTTTTGTGAATTGATGATCATAATATTATCAACTATTTTAACTAATTGCAATTTAAAAGAGATGAATGAGATTTCATATTATGCTCGAATAAAAGTTAAAAAAGTGTGAAATGCACACCGAGTTGAGCTAATGTGTTTTCAACCATAACAAAGATGCAAGGGTAAAGGGCACCCATGTCGAGGTTTAACCGTTTTTGACTACCCATTACTGTCAAAAGTTTCTGTTTTTAACAGAAACTTTGGTGTGAGTCTGACTTACGATAAAATATAACTCCTTTTTTTTTCACTTGTGGATAGAAGCAAAGTAATATTTTTGAATTAACTAAATAAAAATTTCGAGACATCTAATATGGTCGAAATACTTTAGTCAGAAAGTGACCTATACAATCCCAGTAAAATATATCTAAAATTACCTTAACACTCCTGCCTGATTCTAACATTGACGCAATTACAACATAAAGCGGGGTTACAAACGCCCGCCCTATCGTACAAGGTCTAACGCCAGCTCCCCTTGCATAGTCTAACAAACATAAAACCATTCTCTTTTTGGCTTAACCGCCTTAACTAACTTACAATAAGCAAATTTTGTGTCTACCTTCTTCAAACAACAAGCAAATTTTGTGTCTACCTTCTTTTCTCATGTCTTGGATGAAAAATAATTGAAGATTATATAATGATACCAAACAAGAAATACAAAGTACTTCAATTTAAAAATGGAGTTACAGTTGACAAAACTTTTTTACCAATAATATCGCATTCCTAGTACCTACTATATGAATTCAATTTTTTTAACCATAATATTGCAAACCTTAATTCAAATGCAAAAATTTTAACACAAATTGGCAAGATAACATTCACAAAATAACTCCCCATTGAACAAAATGGCCCCAATATACAATTTGACAGTAAAAGCAACCCATCATTACATCCAAAGGGTGCTTTGGTAAATTTCATACAACCACTTAAATACTAGAAAACTCACAACTTCAATGAGAAAAAAAGAAAGAAAAAAAACATTTCATTTTCATATTTCTTTTTCTTTCCCGGGTCGGGTCATGTGCTCAATATCACCTGATCAATCTGGACGGCGGCGAGACACTACCACGCGCCATGGCTTCAGTAACCGAGGCCAGTTTTTGCAAGTTCAGCTTAACAACCGTATCAGCAAACAACCTCGTATCTTCCTCAGTGTTCCCTTCAGGAACATCAACAACATAAGACTCCAACACAACACAACGACTGGTGGGTCCCACATCCATCGTCATCTCATGCACAGTTGTAACAGCATGATAGTTTCTCAACCTATGTTCACCACCAATAATAGTAAACCCCATCACGCGCTTCTCATCATCCAATATATCCAACCTCTCAGTTGACGTATTCGCAGGCAGCCCTGAGATCACGTTCACATCACGCGTGCATCCAACGCTCATTACAAAGTCATCAGCCACGTGGCATGACTTTATAAAGTGTTTATATGTCTGTGGTTTGTCGAAACGTCGGATGACTGACCAGACGATGTCGGGTGGCGCGTGGATGTGTTGGGCGAGTAAGGATGAGCATTGAGATTTGAGTAAGGTTCAGTATGGTAGTTCTGTAATGAAGTGTAAAGAGGATGAACTCTCGTTCTGATAAGCCTTGTGGGGGTAAAGTGGTGGATTGTTGTGGTGGATTGGTGGGTTGTCCTGTTGTTCATATTGTGTGTGGTTTTTTTTAGTGTGAGAGGGTCTGGGAGTGGGGGATAGATAAGGACTAATTTGAGTTTGTTTTGTTTATAAAGAGGGACTTTGAGGTTTGAGTGAGGGTATCAATTGGAAATTGTCAAATTTTAATGTTTTTAACCCAACCTTCTATTTATAACATTAGTGCGGAGGAAGTGGTCGTCTGGATCTTTTGTGTCAAGTTTTGGCGCGAGAATAGGCAACGCGCATCACGTCCGTTGCTTGCGTCCAAGGCATCCTCGCGCCATGTCTACTCCCACGTGAAACTTTTTTTTTTTTAAACTAACCGTTGAGAGCCGTTGGGGGGAGAAATTTTCCAAAAGATACCCCCAAAACTTAATTTTACCTTTAAAAATTCTAAAATACCCTTTTTTTTATTCATACTTCACAACACACTTTCAATACATTTAATAATACACATTTCTCTCTTTTCTTCTTCATTCACCAAAAACAATGAATCCCAATCTTAATCAACCAAAATGGATTTCCGGGTATGCTTAATGTAATGTTTTTTAATTTCAATTAATTTTATTTTTAGTTATTAAAAATAAGTTATTTTTAAATAAATTATGGAAAAAAATAAAAAATAATAAAAAATGCTATTGGCACAGAAATCAGGTGTCAAACCAATGCCACTGAATTCTGGTGCCATAACATTTATGGTGCCAAACTCCTTTTTGCTGACGTGACACTACTTTTTGAGTTTGGCACCACCACTCCCAGTGCTCTTACCTTCTCATCACTCAAAAACAAATTTAATTTCATTCCTATTATAATAATCTGTCGTATAATTTCACTACTTATGCAGTGGTGGCTCAAGGGTAAGACAAGTAAAGCTATGGCTTTAGGCCCCAATTTTTTAAAGCCCCGGATTTCGTAAGACCTTATATATATATAACGTCAGTCACATCTTTTTTTGCCGCTATCTAAGGAGAATCTGATCATTCAAGGCACAATTTTGTCGATAAATGAGTTAAATAATCAAATTTTTAGTCTTTTATTGTTTCTACTTTTTTCAATTTTAAAACTACGAGCAGTAGAAATATAAACTAAATACTATTAAGTATTTAAATGACTCCATAATTTGCATGAAAATAACGAAGGTTAAATAATTCGTGTGAATAACAACTACGTATTACATTTACATGTATCAACGACATTTTTTTTTCACACCCATAAAACATACTTTCATTACGTAGTTTTAGCTCATCTACTCATTTATCAATTCTCAACCAAAGTTGCTTTTTAAAGATGCTTTTAGTTTTTGCTAAAGAAATGTTAAAGGAACAACGGAATTTGGAATGAAAATATTGAAAGGAAACGAGCTATTTGTAGAAATATTGTCGACAATGAATCTATAAATAAATCGCGAAATAGACTTTAAAACCGATTACTTCTATAACATGTAAATCAAACTATTTCATTCAATCAAAAGTAAATATGACCAATTTATACTGTATAAAAGTATCTTTAGTTTACTATTTATGATTGAAAAATTAATATCCCAGGATAATAACAAGCTAAAAAGGTAGTTGTTTGAATCTTAAAAGTTCTTTAAGCCATATTAAAACAATTCTTGAGTATTAACGGTATAGGTTTATTTTTGAAACTAAGAGTTTTTAAAGAAATTATACGTGTGAAAGATGCTACATCGATTGATATACTTAATCAGATTTTGATTATATACTCTTTCTGTAATAATGATATGATGTATAGAATAATGTTAACAATTTCAGTAACAATTACTTCAGCAGAAAGAAGAATTTTAAACTAAAGTTAATAAAAGTTGTCAGCGATATAAAGGGTCACCAAAACGAAATATATATTAGCTGATTTATCGATTTAAAATGAAATATAATACTACATTGCTTCGGAAACTAATAAAAGATTTTCACATAAAAACTGAAACGAAAGATTTTATATAATCGAACTTTTCGAAAATAACTTTGACAAAAGGCCTCGATGAAAGTTTCGCTTTAGTACTCCGAGAAGGTTGAGCCGCCCCGTACTATGTTATATATAATCTACATAAATAAAGATGATTAAAAGACTACAAAACGCGACTTGTATTATGCCTAAATAATGAATTGTTGGTTTGTGGATAAACGGGTTCATGTGTTACAATCAACAAGATGCCGATATCATGTAGCTTTAAGCATCGATGTTTTAGTCTTTCGCTCATTTATTCAAGATGTTTAGTCATGTAGCTTTAATGCTAGCTAGATGGAATTATAAAATTCGAACTAACATAAATCTTGGTGGTCAAATGGTTAGTTTTTCAGTAAAATGATGTAAGTTCAATTTATCCATTTAAAAGTTTGTGATTCTTAAATATGAAATTATGTTTTTAAGACATTATAACATAACTAAGTAATTTAAAAAGTAACTTTTTTATTTAAAACTTCAAAATACAGTTTTCTAAATATATCAACTTAGGGTTTCATGTTACCTAAGTCACCCACTTTAAAAATTATGTCTTTGAAACCTTAATTAAGGTATATAAATTTTAAACGTAGGGGCATTTACAAGTACACAAAAAAAAACTTCAATATTACATATTTCCCTAAACATATCTTTCAATTTCATTGTACATTATCATTGAAAACTTGTGTTTTTGAGAAAATATTAATTTTTATGAAGTTCATTTGGTATATATGAAAATTTCCCCCTAAAAGTAAAATTTCAAAAATTATACTAATAAGTAATAGGGTAATTACAGTTGTCATTCCAGGAAATAGACACGTTCAATAGTAGAAATAATACGGTGAAACTCATGATTTGCATGTATTTAATTATAAGAGTGAGTTATGTATACAGATGCGTGTGCGTAGAAGTCCTTAACCAACATTGACGTTACAACAATTTTTATTGTTTTCTGAAATTTATAAAAAATCTATTGTAAATCTAAACATTTTTGTTTAGAACGGCAACTATTATAAAACCAACTAGCAAGAAGCTAGAAAAAGAAACAAAGAGATCAAATAGGGAGTGATGGCAACTACCTATCCAAAAAAAGTACATATTTACACTATAAGGCACCCAAGTGAAAAGAGCGCGAAACAATATCTCAAAAATAACATCTTATCGAGTGGCTTTCGACGAGAAGAATAACTGATTAAGAGAACATCCATACGCACTCCACCAAGTTATATAAAGCCTCCTTCCAGCAAATCTTTAACTTTAGAGCTTAAACTTTGATGTGAATTAAACCAATTAAGCATCCAGCATAGATCCAAGTGGCGTCCCATGATGATTCCACCCACGCATACGTAGCAGACTATAATCCGTATCCCCCCCCCACCAATCTCAATTGAAAAAAAAGAACAAGTGCGAGGAAACTTACCTAGAGCAGATTAGCAAGCGACATAAAAGAACAGAAACAGGAACACCACGATTTGTAGAATTGGATCGAGTAGGCAATCCGTTCCAGGAAAACCTTGCCAAGCCAAAATTTATTTTTATGGAAATATTAAAACCCATCGAGTAGCATAGGGGCTTTCGGCAAAGAAACATTCACCAAGAAGAATGCGAACACCTTTGACCCGAAAAACACATTTCCCCATTTAAATCTCACACCCAACAATTCCTCCAATTAGACAACAAAGTCCCTCAATATATGTTGAAGAAGAGCTAATTGAGAAATTCCAACCCCTCCTCTAACAAAATAACGACGAGAGAAGAGGTAACCGAGAATTTGCAGTTTATCAGCACCGTACAATCGATTATTAATCTCCCATAGCATAAAATTCGTGGAAACATAACACGAAGTTTAGTGCACAAATCCAAACTTCATTCCAAAATTGGCGTGCGTAAACCATACCCACCACGAATAAGACATGAAGAATCAGTGTCACCCCACGATCTTTAAGCATATGCACCTCCCGAATAATGGATTTCCAAGTCGAGTAACGAAACGGAGATAATTTATATAATGAGGAGCCATGCATAGACATGATGAGACGACACCACAATGAATTATCCCGTGATATGAATCTCCAAACCCATTTGAAAAGGAGCGCCCTATTTAAAGCATAAAAACTTGAGACATAAAAACCTCAACTTCTTGTGACGCAAGAACCTTGGCCCATTTGATCCACACATATTCCTCTCGACGCATTGAACACCATTGAAAATTTTTTCTACGTATGGACTCCATCGTTTGTAACACCGACTAGAACCTTATAAGATGGACAAATATTATAAATAGGTGTCGACCCAAGAACCGATTTTAAGAGAGTAAGCCTCCCTCCAACAGATAAAGATTTTAAATTTCGCAATTAAACGAGCGAGCCTTAGTTCCAATCGTATCGGAAAAATTAAAATTCTAACTATCTAAATAGAAATTTCTATCTATCTAAAACATTTTCACTATTTTTGAGTGGGGAAATCTTATGGATATGAAATCGAAATATTATTTCATGTGGTCTTGAGTCTAGCTTTAAAAAACCAATTCTCTCTTTACATTTTACGCAAATAATAGTTCGACTTATATGATAAACATTTCCATAACAATGAAATGATCTTTCTAAGTTAGAAGTTCGTTGTATAGATTCCCCCATATAATTTATGACAACAAATAATGTTCAAAGGCCTAAAATCATTGCAAGGTATTAAAACTATCCATGAAAGGTCAATTACACGGAAATATTTGAAACGTCACATATACTAATCTATCTAAATATTATAGTCCTCCGTAATAATAATAAATAAATAAATAAATAAAAAACTAGAGTAATGTATTTCCTAGATACTAAACCGCATAATTCAAAAATAAGTGAAAAAAATTATAAGCTAACTACTCAAGAAAAACCCATCTTGTTAAGAATATCTACATCAGCTTTGGTGTCTCGTGAATCTATTTTTTAAGGTAGATTATGTGCATGTAGCCACATAGGCCCTTTAAGTTCTAACATAGGTGAAAAAGGAAACCATGTGAAGTTTTATCGAATTGTCATCTTATTGCGTATAAATTTTATTGATTACAAATGAAAAAGATAGTCTCCAACACGGATGCTATCTAAACAATACAAAGAACACACGATTACAAACCCTTTGATATTAGCTATCTAAACAACTAAAGAGCTTTGATCAAGATGATCAAAGTCTTAAACTAGAAACCAGATGATAAACTTGATATGAAAAAACAAGAGAGATTGTAGGTGAGAAAACAAATAGATAATGAAACCCTAACACCATCTCAAACCTTATATAGGAGCAATTTTCACTTTGAACAAGAAACACAACAAACACAGCTAACAATAAGTTAGTGTTAGAAAGTTACAAAATGAACCCTGAAGCTTCATAAGATTGTCATATTAAATATAAACTTTCACACCCCTCCTCATCTATGAAGCAAACTTTAAATAATCTTACTTTTTCCACTAAAAATAGTATGTTGATAAGTCCCAAGAGCTGTAAATAATGTCAGTAACCTTGGGATTTAAAACCACTTTATCAGACATTATAAAACTACAGTCAAACTCTCTCTAAACAAGATAACAACAATATGAAAGTGTTAGTCTTTTTATGCATTACTGGATTAGCAGCAATCTGTATTGTTGACTTGTTATCACAATACAAGTCTACAGGAACCACATTTTTAATACCAAACTCACCCAGAAGTTTAACTATCCACATAATCACACAAGTGGTTGATGCCATAGACCTATATTCAGTTTCGCAGTGAATTAGACAAAGTAGCATGTCCTTTTACTTTTTCCAATACACAAAGATTACCATTTATGAAAACATAGTATCCTGAAATAGACCTTCTAGTCCACAGGACACATACCCAGTCAGAATCAGAAAAAGCAGTATCACACAATCACTTTTCCTTTTTGAAAACTCAACACCAAGCCCAAGCCCAGGTGCAAGCTTTAAATATTTCATAACTTTTAAAGCAAT
Source organism: Tanacetum coccineum (assembly GCA_026074375.1). Classification (NCBI taxonomy): domain Eukaryota; kingdom Viridiplantae; phylum Streptophyta; class Magnoliopsida; order Asterales; family Asteraceae; genus Tanacetum; species Tanacetum coccineum. Next base: position 128,311 of record BQNB010000624.1, on the reverse strand, counting down.
ATCAAAGTGTGATTTTAAAGGAGCACGCATGTGCTAACTTAAACAATGAGTGAACTGAATATGATATGTCAGGACTAGTATGAGTCAAGAAAAAGTTTAGCCAACCAAATATTGTAATTTGTAATATTCAATGAGTATTTTATCAATAACTGACGTCTAATGAACCGAACAATATTCACATACAAAGTGTCATAACTGGCCTACAAGCTAGCAATCCAAACTCATGAAACAATTCAAGACAATATTTCCTTTGACTTAAACTTAAACCATATTTTTTTTGTTTTTAAAACTTCTATTCCAAGAAAATAATTCAATTCACCTAAATCCTTAATTTTAAACATGTTATTCAAAACACTTTTAAACTTTTCAATCGTCAGAACATCATATCTGTAATATACCAAATCAACAACATATACCAACAGTACAAACACACCTTTCCTTTGTTCTATACAAAAATGAATGATGATTCTTAGAGTGTACAAAACCTACTTCAAGAAAGGCCTTAGACAACTTGTGGGTCTATTGTTAGGGAGCTTGCTTCAAGCCATATAAGGATTTTTCAAGTTTACACACTTTAGTTTCACCAGTTTTAAAAAACCCAGGAGGAGAAAGCATATAAACTTCCTTTTTTAAATCCCCATAAAGAAAGGCATTATTGACATACATTTGATAAACCTTCCAGTCTTTTTGGACTGCAAGGTTTATCAAACATCTAATAGTGCTCATTTTTACTACAAGACTAAAAGTCTCTTCATAGTCAATGCCTTCCTTTTGGCTAAACCATTTAGCCACTAACCTAGCCTTATATCTTTCCACTTCACCATTAGACTTATATTTAATTCTGAAAACCCATTTACAACTAATTGGCTTTCTACCAATCGGTAGATCACTCATAAACCAAGTTGTGTTTTCATATAATGCATGCATTTCATCATTCAAAGCATTTATCCAATGAACATCTTTCAATGCCACCTCATAAGAAGAAGGTTCACTAGATTTATTCATATTAGACACAAAGTTGTAATTCTTAGGACTTGACATATAAATGAATTAACAGTCATTTAAACATAAATAACCATATCCAAAACAAATCATTCTGCGATAGAGGTCGTTTAGAAATCTTTGAGACCTTCTAGTACCAACTTCCTCAATAGTATTAGTCAATTCAATTTTGAAAACAGGAACTCAAAAGACAGACCAACATTGCACTCAGATGTATTGATCACCTATAGTAGTTGCAGAGAGTTCCCCATCATGTCCAACATGTCTGTGATAGCATCAACATCTGGTTGATGCACTCTACCATCTCTACCAAGGCTGCCAAACTCGCGAGTAAACTCGTAGGATCATACGATCCTACATGTTTACCAAACAAAACGAGTATATCCGTGGTAATCGCATATAAGGTGGGGATCGAAATCGAACATAACTCGTAGGATCGTGTCGATACGAGTTTTACTACTTTTTTAAGACGGCTTTTAGTTATTAGTAGTTTAGGTCCTTCGGATGAACATTCCAATAAGGCAGTATGCTATACCTCAAACCCGCTTGTACTTCCTCCGGTCCTCCAGTCCAACCCCTTTTGTAGCGGTAAAAGTCCTGGGAGAGTCCTCGAACGTCGAGACTTCCTCGTACCCTCCTAGGAATCTTGGTGGCCACTGAGCATGCCCCGGTTGGTTTAAGTTTACTAAGCCTACTATCTATCTTATGTTTCTAGCTGTTTTTTAGCCCATTATTATTTCTTAAAGCCCCCCCCCCCCCGACAAATTAACAAAATAGAAAATACTAACTGAACATTGACGGTCAATTTTCTATTTTTTAATCATACTAAACTTAAGTATCTACTTTCCCAAATCACAATTTCAAGATGAAAACTAGTGGTTTTCTTCTCATCTTCTCATCATCTAGTTGGTAGGATCGTACAATCTCGATTTGATCCGACGATCCTGATCCTGCAAAGACAAAAACAATCCCACGTGGGATCGCGATTTTTTGACAACTCTTGATCTCTACCAAGTGAACCTTCTCATCATCATTGGGTCTTAAGAGTATTAGTTTTAGTTTCTGACTTATAGGGATCAAAAGAAATTTAACGTGGAAATTTCACAAGACTCATTTAGCAGGTTCATTGTTTGCTTATTTTATAGCGGAAAACAGTCTCTTAGATGGAAAATAAAATATTTTCTATTTCAAGATCTAAAAAGTTTGTATGCTTTTCGTTACCACTAACATATCCAATTAATATATAAATTTTTCAGACTATGATAAAATTTAACAGAACCTTAACCATAGTAGAAAACTGACAAACACCAAAACTCCTTAAGTGAGAAAGGTTTGTTTCCTACCATAACTAAAGAAAAGAGATTTTGTCCATTTAAAACTAAAGTAGGAAGCATGTTAATCAAATAAGTAGCCGTTAAAATACACTTAGACAAAAAAAGAGGAATCTCCCCCTGAAACATAAGACCTCTAGCTACATTAAGTAGGTGTCTGAGTTTCCTCTTAGTAATCCCATTCTGCTAGTGTATAAGCACAATAAGTCTGATGAATTATGCCCATAGTTTTAAAATAAACTAAGTCATTTATGATTTACAACTCAGTTTTCATTATGAGATCTGACAACTTAATATCTTATTCCAAATTGGGTTAAAAAACCAACAAACATATTCATAGACTTCATCTTTTAAACTAAAGCAAATACTCAAATAGCATTCAGAAATCAATCAACAACAGTTTAAGAAATATCTTAAAACCCTCTCTGCAAACCACTTTATATGCCCAAAATATCCCAAATGAATTAATAGACAAAAACAATTGACTATGTTCACTTAAAGGAAAAGCATCCCTGGTCTGTTTTGCCTTACAAACTTCACAGGGACCATTATGATCCACATTTGAAAGATTTAAGGAGTTTTTTTTAATAATTTCAAACTGTTTATGCAGGGTGGTCCCAGAAATAAGATCATCATAGACCCATTATTTGTCATAGATCCAATAAACCAATCCTAGCCACTCATTTTTTCATCAAAAATAAAAAAAACTCACTTTCATCACTTTTTTAAAATATTTTATAAAATAACTTACAAACGGTAATCGTCACACGACAAAGAACATACACCATCGCGACGAGTATTATTCAATATCTTTCAGTAGACGGGTGACACGTATACTTTCGAGGATACTTTTTTTTGATTTTTTTTGTTTCAGGCACGAATTGCGAAAATCAAATATGAATCATATATGATTTCATGAAATCATATATGATTTCATAAAATCATAATATATTATTTGTGATTCTAACGAACTTTTTTTCAATTTTGTTTCAGTCACGAATTGCGAAAATCATATATGATTCGTCATACGAATCATATATGATTCGTATAACGAATCATATATGATTTCATAAAATCATATATGATTTCATAAATCATATATGATTTCATAAAATCGTATATGACTTCATAAAATCATAAAAAAAAGTTCGTCGAAAGTACATAGTGTCGCCCCTCTATAGAAAGATAATTTAATTCTCGTCGCGATGATATGTTTTGTTTTGCGTAACGATTAACAGTGTGTGAGATATTTAATTTTAAAAAAAGGTGGAAAATAGTTTTTTTTTTATTTTTGATGAAAAAATGAATGGCTAGGATTGGTTCATTAGGTATATGACAAATATTGGGTCTATATTGAACTTTTGGCATTGAGATATTGTATGCCATGTTACACGCCGTTCTAATAAAAAAATAAAAAACGTCATTTACACTAGACCTAATTTATTTTACGCTCTGTTTTAAGTTTTGAAATAAAAGAAGAGAAGAGAAGAGTTAATGATAGAACAGAAATGAATGAAAATTTAAGTTTATCGTTAAGGGGGGAAAAAAAAAAAAAGAAAGGATATGAAATGATTTTTACAAATATACTTTTAATATATATAAAAATATATGGTCATATAAGTAATTAGGGAGTTAATTAGATATCCTTATCTTTTTTGGATACATAAGGGAACAAATCTCAGCCCTTTCATCAAAAATAGATCAAATGCTATGATGAAAAAAATAATTTAATTAAAAAAAAAGGTGCGGAGGTATTTATGTCATTTTCTCTCACACACCTACCACCCAATTCATCTCATCTAGATCTAGATATTATTCTCTTTCTCTCTCATCAAACACACACACACTAAAAACACATACTTTTACACCGATCCAAAAATACACACACTAAAACACATACACAAATCAAAAATCATCCACGAATCGCATTAAAAATGAAAGAAAAAGATGTCGATGATGTTGTTGAAGAACAAATCTTAACGATTAAGCTTAAAGCTGAAGATTCGAGTAAAAAGCTGATGAAATACAAGCTTAAAATCACTAATTCAGGTATAAAACACTTCATCTACATATTTTAATGTTTATAGAGTTTTTGATGAACATATTGTGATTTTTTTTTCAATTTATTATGTTTATATAGTTAATAATGATGATATTTTGATGTTATTCTGATGTTAGATGATAAGTAAGTTTTAGATATAGTATGTTGATGTTATTAAGACTTTAATGAAGAAAATAAGTGATTAGAAGTTAAGTTTTCACTATTTAAAAAGAATTTGTTGATGATATTGTGATTTTAGAGACGAAATAATAGACTAGAAGTTAGTTTGAATAAGTAAAAGCACGAATAAGCTTTTGCTGAAGGTGTAGGCTAAGCATGAGGCAAAAGCAGAAGATCTAATTCTATGATAAACAGATTTAATGTGACATGTTTAGTTGAAAAATCAAAAATAAAAGTTGCCTAAACAAATGTAAAAACGTATTGATGTATCATACATGACAAAAGTTAGGTTTTCAATAATAAACATATATGATAGATGTGCTTGAAAATAAAATACAAGCAGTTTTGATCTTCTAGGAAGTAATAAAAGTTATTGGTTTTTTTGTTTTTGTTTTTGTATAATATAATGATATTGATAATCTGCTTGAAAGTCAACTTCCTGTACACTAATAATAAATCATATATGGATAATGTGCTTGAAAATAAAATACAAAAACTCCTGTGAACTCCTATGAGTAATTTAAAAAGTTAGTTTTGTGGTATAATATCATTTCTGATAATCTGACATGAAAGTCTACTTCTGTAACACTATAATATATCATATATGATAATGTGTCTGAAAACAAAATCAAATCTTTTTATTTGTGTAGAGAAAGCTGTTTTCAAGGCCAGAGAAGTGAACATTAAGAAACAACAATCATCAGACCAAAGTGAGCTACAAAAAGACAATGCAACGGAGTGTGAGGTTTTCTTAATGATGCATATGGAAATCTACAACAGAAGAGATTGCCAAAACGAAGTGTGGGGATTGTAAAGACCACACGAAAAAAATGGGATCTCCTTTAATATCTATAGACAATTTTTGTAAACCATCTGAACTATACAAAATGTCTTGCTGATATTGAATTTGAATACAAATAGTCTATTTTTGTTTAAGTTCTAGTGCACACTTCATATCACTCGTAAAATAAGCATTAGAACCGGGATCACATGTTATCAGTTGTTTAAACATCAAGTATGAAAGTTGAAAATTCAGTGATACAAGTTAAATCCATATGTGATTTATGAAAGAAATCACATATATACTTAGTTACCAAATTGTATAATACAAAATTCACATATATCATTCAAATGTAAAATCATATATGAATTTCCTGAGACTATCACATAAGATATAAAATAGATACACATTCCATGTAAGTCAAAAACAACAAATTCAGTGAAAAAAATAAATAATATCACTTGTCATATAACAATCAAACATAAAAGTGATACATTTGTTAAACAACAATTTCTCCTGAACAACAACTAATGTTGAACCGCGACTTGTATTTGATCTTCAAACCTCTTATGGCACCTCTTCTTGTTTTGATGAACACTCACATAATGAACAAGCATTCAAATTCTTCAATATCTAGAAAATATAAAATTAAATATACAAAAGAATAATAAACTGTTTTTTTGGAGAAAAAAAATATCTAATATGATAATCACAGCCATATACTATGGAAAAAGCATATCATAGTATGATATCATAATATGATATACGTTATGAAAATATCATATATGTAATAAATAAATCAGGGGGATTTATTGAAAATGAATATCATATATGATAATCACATGCCATATACATATGACAAAGCAATATCATATATGATATACGTATGAAAAGTATCATATATGATATATCAAACACGTTAACCAAAAGCTACTTAAAACTGCTTATTGCTAACTGATAAGCTAAATACATCTTAATTCAGTTTATATCAACAAATTATTCTAATAGAGCTTATTCATAACATAAAAAATAGCTAATAATAAAGCTTATTAACACTAGCAACATAAAATAAGCTAATAATTCATCAAAATAAGCTAACAAGCTAGCTTATAATTCAACAACATAAATTCAAATGATGATAATACATAAACAAATCACCTAAAGGGACCTTAAAAATTACTTATCACTAATAACAAATATTAAGAGATTCATCAAAATAACTAAATAATAAGCTTATAATTTCTGAATTGATAATAAATTAATAAAGCTATTCACAATAAAATAAGCTAAAATAAGAACATAATTGATCGATAAATCTAACCTGATGTAAACAACTGAAGAATAGAATAATCGAGTTGAAATCGATCGATTAGATGTTCATGCTGTGATGCTCATATTGATGCTCGTGATGATTAGATGTTAGGAGTAGATCTAATGAATTTGTTCCTGGTGGTGATTGATATGTTGTTGGTAGAGATAAAAAACACGCTTTATGTGTGTGTGTTGAATGAGTGTTTGTTAAAGAAAAAAATATTTATATAATGGACTAAAATAACCAAGATACCCCTGCAGTGTAAATTAAGGATTTAATTTCCTTCGTCGGATGATATGGAGATGGAGGGTGAGGATGAGTCCCCCGATATCCAAGCTAAGTTTCGTATCGAAATGAACTTAAATCTTTAAGTAATTATATTTATTAAAAACTTTCAAATATAACTTCTCTCCAAATCATTCTATTTTTTGGAAGAAAGTTTTAGAGAGAAATTTAGCCAAATTTACTCTTCTTTTATTTTCTCTTCTCTCCAAAAAAAACTTTGGAACACGAATTTATTTTATTTTTTCTCACTTCTTTCCTCTTCTTTCAAAAATAAAACTTAGGAACGCAGCAGTAGTTTGGATGTGTCACCAAGTTTTTCTTAGAACCTGTTTATTCACAATTTATAACAACCTGATCTTTCATTAAAAATATGGAAATGATATATCCTCCTACTAGTTGTTCCTATATATACTCCTACTAAATACTGACAAGTGTCACAACAGAACTAAATAGGATGTCGGAGTGCAAAACATAAAATATTAATGTGGGGGGGGGGGGTGGATATGTATAAATATATTGTACGAGGATATAGTAACCTCATAAAAAACGTAGAACAAATATGTAAATTTCACCTCGTCTTGATACGCTCCATTTCATCCTCCATCACCTATCGAGGTGGTGCTCCAGTCAAGTGAATCAGTAGCCCTATACAAAACATTTCGTCTTTTTAACGTTGTTTATATTCTCGCCTTGCCAACTATTGTTGCTTTAATTCGAGATCTTGTATTCTAATCTCCAAAAACGCAACGCGCTCTTGTTTCTTCACTGTCACATCTGGGTCGTATAAACTTGCATATTCAGAGACCATCAACCTAGCCAACACTTTCTCATTGCAAGATGATTACGATGTCGATGATGTCGCCGCTTTCTTCTTCGTTTTAACCTGCCCATTGGTCATTAAACTTGTGGCACCTCCTCTTACTCGTCGTCTCCAGCCTCCACATTCAGATTAAAACTATCCTCCACGGACTGCGATGTGTTGAACGAACCAGACCCCGATGACTTGTATCGCTTGTACTTCTCTATCTCTTCGCTTCAAAGTTTGGAATTTCCACTTCCTTCCATTTATGAAAATCTTTTAATTCAGCCGCTGCAAGAAGACGTGTAAAAGGTACTTCATATTGCGCTTGTTATTCCACAAGTGTCTTTAGGGTGTAATCCTCGTCTCCGACTCCACCCATCGCTCTTCGAATGACGTTACTGTACACTCCATAAAATTGGGCCACTTTAGGACGCAAAGTATTCCATTTCCCATTTAACGAATTGTAGGTTCGACGTCCGGTTACCTTCATTTTGCCCTCAACATATGCTAAAACCTCAATCCAAAATCCAGCCTCCCTCCTCATATTACCAACGACTCTATATTCGGATACATGAACCTAACCTTTGCACAATGCAATTTCTTCTTCAATGGTCCATGGAATGCACCAGACTTCCTCGTCATTTTGAACCGTCCTCTTATTGCGTCTTTTTGCCGGCTTCTTCGTTAGGGTCATGACTTCTTCGACGGAAGAGTCCTCACGAACGGTAGGTATAGATGAAGAAAATCCAGGTATGTGCACTGGTATATCATCAATATTAAACGGATTAATTGGAGACATGGGTTGGTTCGTATTTTGTTGTGATGAAAAACCGCGAATATTTGACGGATTGTAGAAGTTATACATGTTTGGTTTTGATGTGTCGTTGTGTGTAGCTAATTTATTATTCAAGTTTTATTATGTATATTTTGCCGACTTTACCTATTAATAAACACTTACGAGCAATGTACCCGATCAGTTATAGGTTCGTTGGTAAGTAGGGTGTCGATCACTAAGAGCGAGCGTTAATACTTAAATCTATCGGTATTTTAGTTATCTATGTTAGTCCTAATTTATTCTAGTTAAATCTATCTAAACCTAAACTAATGCAAAAGGGGGTTTTCAGATTGAGAGACTAACACGAGTTTGGGTTTACCTAAACTAAATGATGACAATTAACACACACAAGTTGATAAACAAAAGATAAAGAAGCGGTCGAGCCTAATGTAAGGAAAACGTATTAGCCAGTTTTAATCTAATAAAACGTAGGTATTGTTTATGAGTGCAATGATTGTTTTACCTTCGTTGGTGATATATCATTCCTAAGTTTAGGCGGGTCTTCTTCCTAAACTCTAAATGTGTTTTTCAATTAATCTTGTCACAGTTAACCACACCCGCATAAAGCATTCACAGTTGTTTATAATCTATCTAGGAGACAATGTTGGTGATCATATCGAATCCTATCTCATTGAGGCTTTACTAACTTATCGCTTGACGGCTATTTATATACTAGTAGTCCATTGTCCAAATCTTTGCCTAAGGAATCCGAACTGTGGAAACTAGAAGGGGGGTTGAATAATTTTTACCGTTTTAAAATTAAAACTTAGATTGTCGACTTATGTGAACTCAAGAGATATACACAAGTGTATATGATAGCGATGCAATAAGTAAATAAACAATCTACGAAATATAAGCAAGTAAATAGATCAAACCTATGATACAATGATTTATAGTGGTTCGGCTACGAAGCTCCTCTTCGCCCTACTCCACTCCCCAAGTACCCAACTTGAGAGTTATCTTCACTATGTCAACAAGCTCCCTTTAGGCGGAGAAAATCGTACACGTCGCTTATACGTTTTCCGGTACTAAGCTAAATATCGAGTTCTACTTCGAGATAGAACCAATCTAACACACTATGTATTTTATGGCCTAAATACTAACCTATCATACACATATGATACACACAACATACAACATAAGATATACAAGATGAATGATTATCACAAACGTGATGGCACAACTAAACTATTAACACTTAAAGCTTGACGTCTTCTTGAGTGTTCTTCACTAAAGAGTGGAAAGAGTTGATCACTTATAATGGATTATGTAACAAGTATAATGATAAAAGAATATATAAAAGATAAAATATGTATGAGAAAAATATTTGTAAAGAGTTGTTTAAAATGAAAGAATGAGGTTGGTATTTATAGGCAACCTTTTGAAATTCAAATCTGCCCCAGGGGAGTCAAACGTGCGACTTACGGATCCTCCATCCCCTGGATCCGTCCAGTGTTTTTGGTGGATCCGTGGGTGGAGCTGGGACAACATTTGTCATTTTGTGATTAACCCTAAATTTATACAAAATATTGTTTTGTACTTATTAAAACTAGTTTAATAGATTTTTCTAGAAGAAAATATTTCTTATCACCAATAAGGAAATATTTTCTAGATTTGGGAAGATTTGAAAAGATTGTTTCCACTTATGGTTAATCCTATTTTGTTTTACATGATTAATATAACTAGCTTATAATTAATCATGTGTTAGCTTAAATCATTTGATTAGAAAAGATTTATGCAAATGATAATATTTTTCTTTGATCCTTAACTATGCTTAATAATGTCATATTCATACCTTAAGTGATTTGCCGGCGTCAAGTAAATTTTTGACTAAATAACTTGTTTACGTAAACTTTTACGTAGTATGACATTATATTTGTTATTATCAAAACATGAAGATCATTAAATATAAATATCGTTTTTGCGTGAATATTTGATTAACACCATGTAAATAACCCATTTTGTATGATTATTGCAAGAATTGTTACTTAATCGTTTATATTTGAGAATTGTAGTAATTATGGAGTAATTGGTGAAGATTAGCAAAAAGGCACGCATTCTGAAGCTTAAACGAAGAAATATGAAGAAACTCTTCTGACATTCTATACGCCGTATCTATCTAGGAAGATACGGCGTATCTGTGCCTGCACTTCATAAAAGACCACGAAGGAATAAAGATCAATACGCCGTATCCAGAAGGAGTCTATACGTCGTCTTAAAATTAAAGTAATAAAATATTTTGGAAGATATCGAACATGGTCCCTACTCCAAGAAACCCCGATACGCTGTATCCAAGCCACTCAATACGCCGTATCGACCAAATTCCAGACCTTATAAATAAAAAACCTAAAAACGGGTTTTTATGTGCTTGATCATATTTTCGATACCTTAACCACAAAAGTCGATTTTCAAAAGACAAGAAGAGCAGAAGAGGTCAAGCAAAGCTATCAATTCCATAGAAAACACTTTGTAATCTCCTATACTCTAGTAATCGTTCGATTTTTGGTATCATTCGTTTAACTCGGTTAGTTTACCTTGGTTGAATTATTACTCTTGTATTGATTATGACGTTTGAGGACTAATACCCTTAGGTATTAGCCATTATTATGAAGATTTGAATGTTTGGTTTGTTTATCTCGAATGCTTAATTTATCGTTGATTGCTTGTTTATGTTTATCAATTTATACTTGTTTATGTGCTTTTGTATGCGACCTATCATTCAGCTGGATCTAGTGATATGGACCAAGTTAGCTAGATGCCGGGATGGCTCTCCATATAGTGATTTATATGTCTAGGCCAATAGGATCACACATAATGACCTATCTTCGCCTTTAGATTAGTGAGCTTAGTTGGACCGCCAGGTGACCCTTGGGATCAACGAGTACGTTCTCAATCAATTGGTAAAGACTTGGCCAGTGGACTACTAGTATATAAAATGCCATTAAGCAGTAAGTGGGTAAAGTCTCCATGAGCTAGGGTTTAACAAGATCACCATTGCTTTAATCCCTAAGATAGATTGTAATCAGCAAATAAGATGCTTTATGCGGATGCGTTTAATTGTGACAGAATTCTACGTATCTAGGTCTTAGGAAGAAGTAACGCCTAAGTCTTAAGAATGATATGTCGCCTCGAGATAAGTATTCATTACACTAAATAAACAAACCAACATTCTAATTGGATTAATCATGGTTAATACAGTTTTCTTATATTTGGCTAGACTGCTCTTCTATCTTTTGTCTGTCTGCTTGTGTGTGTTATTATGTCTTAAGTAGATCTAAGTCACCACAAACTTGTGCCAGTCTCTCAGGCTGAAACCCCCCCTCTTTATTTGTTAGAATTAGGATTAATATAGGTTTAGCATAGGTCTAACATAGAATAGAATTAACATAGTTTAAATTAACTTAGTTTAGTTGACCAAAATATTAATAAAATAAAAGATTAGTTCTCGCTCTTAGTGATCGACACCTTACTTACCACGAAACTCCATCTGACCGGGTACACTGCCCGTTAAAGTGTTGTTTTAGGTAAAGTCGGCAAAATATAAATTTAAAACTTGAACTATCATAAAATACACCTACACGACGACACTGTCAAGTTTTTAACACCGTTGCCGGGGAGTGAAATTTTAATCTTGAATTTTATTTGATATTTTGGTTATTAGCATTAGATTAGATCTAACCCCTAGGATTAGTGTAATTTAGATTAGTGTAAAATTTTGTAAAATTCTTTATATTTGTGTATGTGCTTGTATATTTGTTAGTTTAATTGTTTATGTGTTTAATTGTTTTCCATACACTTAGCTGGTCGATAACCTGATACGATGTATCCACTTCCATTGGATACGGCGTATCTGAATTTCTTATCCAATACAACGTATTCATTCAACAGATTAATACGGCGTATTCAGATCAATTGAATACGGCGTATTAATCATCTGATACAGTAACAGAAACTGATTCTTCATACTTGATTTCCATGCTTAATTTTCTATCTTTCTTTAGAGCAAATCCTTCTAATATTTTTACATTTGTGACAGATCATTTTTATCAGAGCTAGTTGATTGAAGAAGATACTACGAAAACTATGGCAGAACCAATTTTAATGAAATACACGGAAAATGCTTAAGCTGAATCAAATCCTACTGAACTAAATACCTACGACGATATAAATGTTGAACTCAACAAGGAATTTTTGATGGAGTTAAAAAATAATGCATACCACAGAATGTTTGATGAAGACGTGATGGACCACATTGCTAAGGTTCTTAAAATACTTGAATTAATCAAAATCCCTGGTGTGGACTCCCATCGACTACGAATGAAGGTTTTTCCTCTATCACTGGCTGATGATGCAAGACAATGGTAGATAAATGAGGGGGATGGAAAAATTACCACTTGGGAAGAACTAGTGGAGAAATTCTTTTGTAAATTCTATCCCGAATCCTACGATGGCAAAGATGAAATGTTGGACGAAGGGGATAACTGGGGAATTGATCCACTTGAATTCATATCACGAGTAAATTCATCATTCGAAAACCATATGAGAGTGGATGGAATTACTAAAAAGGTATTATTCCATTCCTGGATGAATGGAAGCTGGAATAAAAGACGAATTGAGGGCATCGTACCATGCAATAATAAGTGGGAGGAATCTAACTATGGAAACCCTCCCAACGCTTCTACTAACTCGTTCTTCAAGCCTTATTTAAAACCTTAAGAACAAAATAACACTGAAAAAAGGGACGAACTGAGCCAAACGAAGAGTAAGGACAACAAAATGAATGATGAGCAACCTTATAAAAGGATATGCAAGGCCGAGAAGTTTGAAGCTATAAAATACTCACTGGGACCTAACAAAGAATACATTGCAATAAAAAATGTGAATACGATGCTTGGGAAAGGAACGAAGATAGCGTGTCTTAAATCTACCAAGAATTTTTTTGGAAAAAGGACGAAGGATAGATGGTAACACGCACCGAGTGAAGAATGCTGAAGAAAAATTCTAACTTAAAGACTAGCTGAAAGAAAAGTGCTTCCCGAGAGACAACCCGGATTTTTATTTATTTTTATCGAGTCTGTCTTCCCATACATTAATACGGCGTATCGGCTCCATACCATACGGCGTATTGAATGTCATGATACGATGTATTTAGCCGACTGTATTGATACTTTTTACAGGTTTCTCCATATGGCGTATTCCAGTTTATGGATACGGCGTATTGGTCCACTGTACAGTTTATAGTTTTTATTATTTATTAACCGTAGGATACCCGAGATAGGATTTTACATGTTTTTCCTATATTTTGCACAGGACCTCGCTGGAAAAGAAATCGACGAAGTTGGTGAAGTATCGATCATCTGGAATCCTATGTGTGTTGTAGTCATGCTGGAATCCAGACGCATTTACAACACACATTCTTGCTCATAAACTCAACTTGGAGAATCTACCGAGCAAAACATCAGGGGAGTTTCTCGTTCTAATTCTTTTAATTTTCCGTTTTTAATGTTGTACCTATACAACGAGGATGTTGTATAATAAGTGGTGGGTGGGAATTAGAACCTTACTTGTCCTATTTTTCACATTAAAATGCTTAAATTATACTCAAATTTAAAAAAATTCCAAACATACTTTTGTGAAATTACTAGTTACATAACCTGCACACATAACCCTTATTAGGTATTGTGAGAATTCAGCCTTATCCGTTTCTAAAGGTTTACCCAAATTCTACAAAAATATGACTGTGCCAGTGATGTTGTAGACTTTAGAACTTGGCTTGGTATATCTATTCGAGACCACACTAATGAGTACTATGGATTTAGATAGAGTAACTTGTTTAAATTGGTAAATTTCTAGGATTACACCCAAAAAGCCTTTATATGTAGTTTTATTGACTAACTACACTGATTAGTTAACCCCCGTATAAACCATTTGTTTACTCTCATTTTAAGAGTAAGATACCCCTATAAAAACTTGTAGAGCCAATCCTTTAGGATAATATCAACTATTTGTTTCATTACACCTTTACACCTTAGCCTACCCTATTAGATTAAGTCCATTTATCAGTTACTAGTTGCTTAAAGTGTAAAGTACGTATTTCATGTGTCTTGTGTCATTTTCTATCTCTGGTATGGTTGGGAAATTTGCACATTGCAATGGGAATGTAAAAAGTAGTCAAAACTCGTGTATTTTTACTACCATCACAATTATTGGTACGTACGAAGAATGAAGAATCATGGAGGAAATTATCCGGAATTATTATGATCATGAATATGGTGAAATTACACCGAGATTCGTAGTTATGTATTGTGTAAAAAATTTAGAAAAATCGCGACAAAAAAGAGGAGGAAAGTTTGAAGATAGTCATTTCGTTAAAGCTTAAACCGAGGGAATTATTTGAAGGGTCGATTATTCGTTGATACGTGGTTATAAATCAACGAAGTTATAGTTTTTGTATAAAGTGTAGATAATCGCCACAATTTCTATTAAAAAGAATGTAACGAATGGATGATTGGGAGTTGACCATTACGGGAACACCAACTTAGGTTGTTGTTTTTGATCTATGATCAAGACTTTTTATGTATAAATGCTGTAGTATTAATCAAGTAACGTGGTCGGAAAAAGAGTCAAGTAAACTTGTACCTTTCTGTTTGTTACATAATTCTCGTTGTTTACAGAATATATTTAACAACAATTTAATTTCCTTTCCAAATCAATTAGCCTTGGTTTTTACTCGAATGATGATGCGATCGAGTCATTCATGTCTATTCTGATCGTATACGACCATGTATGCTGAGTTCAGCAAGCCTTGCTGGTTATATTAACTTATGGGAGAAAGTTAGAAGATCCGCGACCCTATATCATACTTCATCTCTAACCCTTGTTATAAACTCGAATGATGAAGGTAACGAACACACATGTCAAGTGACCGTACTTACCGGCCATGAATGTTTGAATCGCTGCCTTGTTGGTGTGAACATTTGGTGAAAAGAATTTGTAGAATGATCAACCTAAGCACTTATTATAAAAACCATTTTACCTTAATAAACTTGGTACTTCTTACTCTAGTGTGGAGATATGTAAACCATAGCCAAGCCTAGATAAGAATTACTCGTACACGACCTTCGCAATTGAGTCGAATTAGTTACATATTAACCACATAGATTATTTGAGTGATTTGATTGTTTTCACTTCCTTTTTAGCTTTGGAAGTCTCCATTCTGCTGACGTGCAACAATTTTTGAAGAATTTGAGAAAACAGCACCGAACCCCAACGACAAAGACCGATCCGAGCACTTCCTAAATAGAAATAGGCGAAAAACAGTACCAGATACCTCAAAAAAGGTAATAAAAAGTATTCAAGAGGACCTTCGAATTTACCGAAGAGAGGTCCCTGAGTATTTTTCTTAGTAATCATCTGACATCTTAACTATGTCCTCTAAGAACACAAGTTAAAAAAACGTGTTAGTTCACATAAGCCAAAACCTTTAATAAACAACATGTCCCTTTTAATAAAGGACATTAACTTTTTCGTTTTTACTTGCCCCCCCTCCCTCTCGTATTCTTATTAAAAGATGCAATTAAACAGGCCTTAATTATAAGGAATTCCGGAGTAATATTCTCTGCAAATTAAAGAGAAAGTGCCGAAAAACGAAAATGGTCTTGGACTCGTCCGTGCATTAACTACCCGTTTGGGGTTTACATTAATCATATTCCAACATTTTTTTATCTTCTCTTAATCTGAGTACATATATTCTATCAACAAATTAAAGACCTAAACCATCATATGAAAAAGTTTGCAAACCTAGACGTAGCACCTCTGATAGTATTCCAAATATCTAATAGACCTCAATATTTTAACTATCCTCGCTAGTTAGGAATGCTTCCATTTATATTTACTCATATAGCTTCCTATATCTCTCCTGATACATTATTAGAAACGACACTTACTATTGTTGTGCTTAGGGAAATACTCATGTTCATTTTCTTCTTTACTTCCTTTCTCATCTGACTCATTAGCACTCACACTATCTCACAATTCTTAAACCTTTATTCTATAACAAGAGTAAGAGGTTCGGGAGAATAGAGAGTAGTTGCTAATGTCATTGAGAATTTGGAATAGCCTGCGTTCATTAGTAGATCGGTTGAATATTATTGATTTTAGGGGGAGGTAATAATCAAACTAATGAGATGGTTAAGATTTAAGTTTGAGGGTGATGAGAATAGGTTTCGCGTCGCGGCACAACATGTTGGTAAGTGCATACATTGAGGAATATAAGACGTTGTGCTATAAGCTGATAGGCTAACAATCTCACATAAATTAAACATAGTCGATAATAAAAAAGACACAATAATAATAAACATAGTAGTCCGAATAATGTATTAACGCTAACCTAATGATGTATAATGGTTAAATACTTGAATAATAGCAGAAGGACAACTGAAAGATGACATGTGTTGATCGTTTTTCTCCATCTTGTATATATCAGGTTGCTGAAGATCAACACTATACCTATAGCGTAAGCAACTACATAGTTTTGGGTAGAAATACATATTATTATGATTCCCTATTTTGCATATAGAAGATTACATATATAGTTCCAAACAAACGTTAAAATTACAAATATGTCATTCGTTTATTGAGATAATGACGTATATCCTAGAGGATTATCCTATAGTTACAGAAACTTGGACTCGTGCGTTGTTTTCATAATTCAAACATGCTTCGATCTGGATCTACTCAATCTATTCTTAACTCTTAACTAATCTCATTCTCTGGAACCACGCACTCTTTGTTCTTTTACGTATTCAATTGGTGTAATATTAATAGATTTAGAAATTACAGCATCTGTTGACTTGTATGCCATTGAGAGTAGAGTTTTACACAGCTTCATCTAGTGTGTGAGTTCTATATAGCTATTATATAGGCTCATTAGACAGAGTTCTCTAGATATGTGCACACTACATTCTTGTCACAGCAACAGGATAGTGTCATATTTCAATGGGGGGTGGGTAAGTTTAGCAAGACAGATTTTAGGGTGTTAGGTGTCTAGGAAGATCTTTTAACTGCTGTGTTCATATCTCTGTGTAGAGCATCGTCCTTAGCGTGCTTTGTAGTCTAGATAATATTGTACGTTCATAGTATACGAGGGCGTGGAGACTTATAGTTATGATTTTCGCATTGATTATTCTTCTATGGGATACTGTCTCGTTTACACATGTAGATGGTGGTACTAGTCTTATATTGATAGAGAGTATGTGAGTACATCTTAGAAGATAGAGACAGGACTGAGGAGTGATTTACAGGCGCTGGACTAGAGCGTGGGAGAGAGTGTGAGTATGAAGGCACACATGAGTCATGGAGAGGGGTGAGTCTAGGAGCTTACATATATACTAGACAGTAATGGTAGCGATAAGCAGAGTCATTTTAGTTTGTCACTGATTAGTTCTGATACAAGTATCAGGAGCGATATGTGTTGTATCGCTAGTGACACGACACTTATTTGGAATACTGTGAAGATACTTAAATCAGACTGGATTGATGGGTTCTCGGAGGTAGTAGTGGGTATCGTATCTTGGATTATAGGTTAAGAGGCAGAGTGAAAATCTTCAGACGAGAGAGTACCATAGCGGACATACACACACACACACACACTATAGAGTTAGTAGGGACATCAATGAGTTAGGAGCGCATTTGCAGATAGTAGTGTTGTAGGACACACATAGAGTGTCTGAGATATAGAACAGGTATCTTGCTATCATCATGTGATCGGGGATGAGATATAGAGGATGACTTTTATAGCATCATTTATCCTATGTAAATAACCCATTTTGTATGATTATTGCAAGAATTGTTACTTAATCGTTTATATTTGAGAATTGCAGTAATTATGGAGTACTTGGTGAAGATTAGCAAAAAGACACGCATTTTGGAGCTTAAACGAAGAAATATGAAGAAACTGTTCTGACATCCTATACGCCGTATCCATCAAGGAAGATACGGCGTATCTGTGCCTGCACTTCACAAAAGACCACGAAGGAATAAAGATCAATACGCCGTATCCAGAAGGAGTCTATACGCCGTATTCAATTTAGAGTAGTAAAATATTCTGGAAGATATTGAACGTGGGCCCTACTCCAAGAAACCCCCGATATGCCGTATCCAAGCTACTTGATACGCCGTATCGACCAAATTCCAGACCTTATAAATAGAAAACCTAAAAACGGGTTTTCAGTGTGCTTGATTATATTTTCGATACCTTAACCACAAAAGTCGATTTTCAGAAGACAAGAAGAGCAGAAGAGGTCAAACAAAGCTATCAATTCCATAGGAAACACTTTGTGATCTCTTATACTCTAGTAATCGTTTGATTTTTAGTATCATTCGTTTAACTCGGTTAGTTTACCTTGGTTGAATTATTACTCTTGTATTGATTACGACGTTTGAGGGCTAATACCTTTGGGTATTAGCCATTATTATGAATATTTGAATGTTTGGTTTGTTTATCTCGAATGATTAATTTATCATTGATTGCTTGTTTATGTTTATCAATTTATACTTATTTACGTGCTTTTGTATGCGACCTATCATTCAACTGGATCTAGTGATACGGACCAAGTTAGCTAGATGTCGGGATGGCTCTCCATATAGTGATTTACATGTCTAGACCAATAGGATCACAAATAATGACCTATCTTCGCCTTTAGATTAGTGAGCTTAGTTGGACCGGCAGGTGAACCTTGGGATCAACGAGTACGTTCTTAATCAATTGGACTTTGCCAGTGGACTACTAGTATATAAATTGCCATTTAGCAGTAAGTGGGTAAAGTCTCCATGAGCTAGGGTTTAACAAAATCACCGTTGCTTTAATCCCTAAGATAGATTATAATCAGCAAATAGGATGCTTTATGTGGATGCGTTTAATTGTGACAGAATTCTACGTGTCTAGGTCTTAGGAAGAAGTAACGCCTAAGTCTTAAGAATGATATGCCGCCTGTAGATAAGTATTCATTGCATTAAATAAACAAACAAACATTCTAATTGGATTAATCATGGTTAATACAGTTTTCTTATATTTGGTTGGACCGCTCTTCTATCTTTTGTCTGTCTGCTTGCGTGTGTTATTGTGTCTTAAGTAGATCTAAGTCACCACAAACATGTGCCAGTCTCTCAGGCTGAAACCCCCCTTTATCCGTTAGAATTAGGATTAACATATGTTTAGCATAGATTTAACATAGAATAGAATTAACACAGTTTAAATTAACTTAGTTTAGTTAACCAAAATATTAATAAAATAAAAGATTAGTTCTCGCTCTTAGTGATCGACACCCTACTTACAACGAAACTCCATCTAACCGGGTACACTGCCCGTTAAAGTATTGTTTTAGGTAAAGTCGAAAAAATATAAATTTAAAACTTGGTAATCAATAAATACAACCTACACGACAGCACATCAATGTAGGTAATGGAATGCGTGCAACTATCGAAGCTATTGGAAGTTTTAATTTAAATCTTCCAAATGGTTTAACTATTGTACTAATCAATTGTCATTTTGCACCTACTATTACTAGGGGTGTTGTTTCACTTTCTCATTTGGTTGACAATGGATTCATTCATAGTTTTAAGGATTATGGAATTTCTGTTTTTAATATTTATTGTTATTTATTTTAATGATATTACATGTGATGGTATTTATGAAATTGATATGCATGATCTTGTTCCAAATGTGAGTTCTATTTATAATGTTAGCAATAAAAGAGCCAATTGTAACTTGGACTCTACTTATATTTGTCATTATCGTCTTGGACATATAAACAAGAAACGTATTGAGAAGCTGCAACATCATGGGCTTCTAAAACCAATTGACGATGAGTCTTTTGATAAATGTGTATCTTGTATATTTAGCAAGATGGTGTTGGGGAGTGCTCATGGTGCTGATAAATGTGTATCTTGTATATGAATTATGGCATGGGAAAACTCCCAATTTGTCTTACTTAAAGGTTTGGGGTTGTGAGGCACTCGTGAAACGAGACACGCCAAAAAACTTGAGTCTATATCTATTAAGTGTATCTTTGTAGGATAGCTAAAAGAAACGATGAGTTTTTGAGAGTGGTCTCATCTCACAAGAAGCAAGCGGGAGTAATGTAAACCTTGAAGTAATTCAAGATATGGATACACAACCTTCTACAGATACTAGTGAACACCAGGATGAGGTTGAAATGAAAATGTCAAACGATCAAGTGATATCGTTCGCATTCATAGATCTAATAAGATACCTCAAGCACCTGATCGATATGGTTTCTATGTCGATGTTGAGGAACATGAGTTGGGGGATCTTAATGAACTTGTTAATTATACAGTTGCATTGTCAGATTCTGAATCTGACAAATGGGTTAAAGCTATGAATGCGAAAATGCAATCCATGAAAGATAACTAAGTTTGGCGCCTGGTTAATCTTCCTCCTGTTGGTAGAATAGTTGAGAGCAAATGGCTCTTCAAGAAGAAGACCAATATGGATGGCAATGTACACAACTTTAAAGCTCGTCTTGTAGCAAAAAGGTTAAACCCAAACCTACGGTGTAGATTATAGGAAAACCTTCTCTCATGTTGCAAACGTTAGAGCTATAAAGATTCTTATAGACATAACCACAATTTATATGGCAAATGGATGTCAAAATCGCCTTCTTGAATGAATATCTTAGCGAAGATGTATATATGGTGCAATTTGAGGGGTTTTTGGATCCTAAACATCTCGTAAAAGTATGCAAGCTACAACGATTTATTTATGGATTAAAGCATGAATCAAGAAGCTGGAATAAAAGGTTTGATGAGGAAATCAAGAAATATGGTTTCACTCAAAAACGTGATGATCCGTGTGTATATCAAAAGGCTAGTGGGTGTAATGTTGCATTCCTAATCTTATATGTCGATGACGTATTAATCATGAAAATTACATTCCAATGCTAAAAGAAGTAAAATCCTAGCTTGGAAAGTATTTTTCAATGAATGACTTAGGAGAAGTAGCATACATCCTTGGAATGAAGAATGTAAAAACACTCCATATAACAAATCAGATTCAAGAACAAAGTAACATTCAAGAACAAAGTAACAGGGATTAGATTAAAATCGAATTAGAGTTCATGGTTTTTTTGTCGCTGGTTTTAGGGAGGGAACCATCATTTACATTATTGCTTGAAACAAAATGAATTATTTGTTCATATAATATATTTTTACTTTTTCTCAAACTTGGTTATTTTTTGTTAAATTGTCCGTACTTGCAATGTCTATAAAACGAGGTTGGTTACCCGCGCTTCGCCGCGGAGCGCGAGGGACTAAAGCTGCAACAGACCGATAACTCAAAAGGCTATTTTTGTAAATTGCTAAAAAAATTTAAGTTAACGATCGTTATTGATGGTCGTTACTTACCGTTAGTTAAGTAACGACCGACCCCAAGGACTATTTTCTTAAATTGTTAAAAAAATAAGAGTTAATTGCATTGTTGGTCCCTGTGGTATGGCCAAATTGCAGGTTTGAGACCCTAACTTTCGAAATTGCAGTGATGGTCCCTATTTTCAAGTTTTCGTTGCAAATTTGGTCCCCGGGCCGGGACCAAACCTGCAATTTAGCCAAACCACAGGGACAAAAAATGCAACCCAAAAGGACCAAACCTGCAACCCAAACTTGAAAATAGGGACCATCACTGCAATTTCGAAAGTTAGGGTCCCAAACCTGCAATTTGGCCATACCACAGGGACCAAAAATGCAATTTAACTAACAGTCGTTACTTAACAGCCGTTAGTGGGGGCAGGGGCTATTTTGTCAAGTTTTTAAAAGTGAGGGTAGTTTTCGTAAATTGACACATAGTGCGAAGGGCTATTTCGTAAATACCCGAGCGGCTATTTCGTAAATACCGGCGGGCTGCGGGTCAGGCGGGCAGGTTGCGGGTCGAGTAACGGGTGGGTTGTGTGAGGGTGGTTTCCAGATCGGGCGGGTGGGTACCGAGTCGGGTCACCCGGCGAGTATCCTAGTAAATGTATGTTTACTATAATTCTTACCTATAAAGAAGATACATAAGATTAGGGGTGATCAAAACGGACCGCGTACTGGACTGGACCGGACCGAAAAACCGGCCAGAATCGAACCACCAGACCGAACCTATTTCGGTCCGGTCCTCGGTCCATCCTTTTCCTTATTTTCGGTCTTCGGTTCGATCGGACCGGTTCGGTCTTACAAAAAACCCGGCAATTATGCCTTGTTGGACCGGAACGGACTGACCCGGACCGGACCATTTCGGTTCGGTTTTCGGTCCGATGTTTTGGCCAAGGTCAGTTTCGGTCCGGTCCAATTTTGTTCGGTCCGATCCGATTTTCGGACCGTGAGCAACGTAAATATCATGACATTTTCGAAAATAGCGCATTTATGAATGTGTAAAAATATAATCTGTCGTTCCTCTTCTATTATAGCAACACCAACTCAGAAGTAAAAGAAGCTATCGTCTTTGGGTAGTAAGATGTTGTTTGGACTCGTTTTTTCGAGGGAGACCTATATATTATACGGGTTCAAGCATGGTTGATTGATTCTTTTTAAACTAGCACATCAAAGTGTGTACAAATACTAATTTTTCTGTTTTTGAATTTCTTATTTATTCTTTTGTTTCTGCAAACAAAGTCCGGTTCATTTAGGGGTGAGCAGAAAAACCGAAAAAACCGAAAACCGAAACCGAACCGAACCGAAAATAATCGAGCCGAACTAATAACCGAACCGAATTCGCCAAAATCAAACCGAACCGAACTACTAATTCGGTTCTCGGGTTGGATATGGGTTTGGCACTCCCAACCAAAAACCGAACCGAAAACCGAATTCATATAAATATATATATATATATATATATATATACCATTAAAATGTTATCATGATATAAAAAAAACACTTTTTATGTTAATAATAATTTTTTGTTTACTAAATATCTATGTGATTATTAATTTTTTTGTTTAAATAGTAAAATTCGGGTTATTCGGGTCAACCCGAGAACCGAACCGAATTCGAATTCGGTTTTCGGTTCGGTTGAGTTGAATTCTAGTTCGGTTCGGTTCGGTTTTCGGGTTGACAATTTTTTTTTTTACCGAACTAACCGAATAACCCGATAACCGAACCGATCAACACCCCTAGGTTCATTTGCCATCTTTTTAGTTTTTGTAAGTCCAACTCTAGATCCTCACAAGCCCCTCTTTGTTGGGCCTTTTCTTAATTTTCCTGTAAATAAATTGTGACTAGTATCTTACTAAAAAAATTGTAACTTATTTATAAACTTTGTTAATGTAAAAGATTTTTAAGCCAACATGTTTCTTAACATAAAGTTGGTGTCCTGCAAACAGAAGAAGAGCCACGAGTTTAAGTTAGAAGAGGTCGAACTTAATATAAAAATCATAACTATATCTATCGCACCAAAAATGAATTTTGTATAACTCATCATAACCTAACATTGTAATAATAAGGAACAATAAGTTAAATTTGAAAAAAAAAACAGTTCAAGTAAATTTATTTTTGTGTTATATTATATACAATACTAGTTGAACATATATATTTTAAAAATGGATCGATGTGAATAAGGAGGCTAAAATGCAAAAACTATTAAGAAAATAAGTTGAGTTCAATAATCACTTAACAAAGTAGGCCGATTACTCGATTATGAGTGACTCAACACCATTAGTCACCTTACCAGCTTCGATTTTACTCGATCCAAAAATGATAAATAAATTGGATACGGATAGTATCCAGACATATACATTTTCATATTGGATTGAGCGAAGATTATCGGTCTCTATGTATAAGCGCATACAAATACACGAAAATATAATTGCAAAGTGGTTATAAAATGATACTCCCTCTGTCTCAAAATTATTGTTCCTCGACAAAAAACACACAGTTTAAGAAAAGTGCATTTATTACCGATTTCTCTTTCTTACTTTTTGACAGAATAACAGTTTTGCCCTTAGCTAATTAATTAAAGTCTTCTTTAAAGTTTGTAATAATAATTTCAAGCAAGGGTAATATAGTAAACTTGATCAAACTTTCCTATTTATTTTTAATAATGGACAATTAAATTAGAACATTCCAAAAATAAAACGTGAACAATAAAAATGAGAAGAAGAAGTAATTTGTTTATACTTGAAAGCCTAGAGATCAAATTTACACTCAATTTTATCGTGTATGTTGGTGCATAAAAAATTTATGAAAAAGTTTTCTTAAAAGTGGATAGCATTGCCGAAAAATATTATGAAAAAAACGTTTGTGCATTAAATCTTTTTTTGTGCATCAAAAAATCGTTTTTGTACCCAACTTCTTTTCACTTTTTACATCAAAATTTTATTGCACATCATACTATAACAAGTTAAAAAATTTAGGCATTAATAAATTTTTGTGCCTCAAAATTTCGTTTCGTGTGCATTAAAAAAATATAAAAAACTCAAAATTAGAAAAACTTCATTTACAAAAATTTTATTGAATCACAAAATTTTATACTTGTTATATACTATGATGCGCAATAATATTTCGATGAAAAAAATAAAAAGAAGTTTGGTACGAAAACGAATTTTTAATGCACAAAAAAATGATTTAATGCGCAAACATTTTTTTAACAATTTGTTTTGGCAAAACTATCCACTTTTATAAAAACTTCCTTCACAACTTTTTTATGCACTAACATACACGATCTTGTGAAATTTTTTCAGAATTTTTCACGATTTTTTTTAAAAAGAGGGATATATATGTAATTTTGAAGCAAAAGATGGACATATATGTAATTTTTAAGTTTGTTTGGATATATATGTAATTTCTTTGCAAAATAGGGATATATATGTAATTCTCCCAAAAATATGTAGTTGCATACTATGGTATGTGCTGATCTCTAACGCAACATGGTTTATTCAAGATGGAGAAAACGACAACACATGTCATCTTTCAGTTGTCTTCTGCTATTAATTCAAGTATTTAACCATTAACATCATCTAGGTAGCGTAAAACATTTATTCGGAATACTACTGTTTATATGTTTGTGTCTTTTTTATTTCGACTATGTTTATTATATGTGAGATTTGTTACGACTTCAGCTTTTAGCACAACGTCTTATATTCCCATTGTATGCAATTACCAAATGTTGTGCCGCGACGAGATTCCTATTCATATCACGTTTCATTTATAGTTAAACTGAAGCTTCGTGTTGTGGAGACCCAAACCTATATAGCAATGACTGATGCAACGTGCGTCCTAATGTAAGCATATTCCATATTCTCTAGATGAGCAATCTCTTATGTCGACTTCCGCTGCTTTTGCTAAAGGTTTATTAGTAAGTTTCATATCAGGAAAATAACATTATCCCCCACATTATGTCTAAATTCAGAGTTTAGGGACTTAATATTCGTAACATTCCTACAGCGGGATAACTTGTCTATATATTTTGGACTACCATGTGCTACGTCTAGGTTTGCAACTTTATGATGCTGGTTTAGGTCTTTAATTTGTTGAAATATATGTTCGATTAGGAGAAAATAAAATGTTGAATATGATTAATGTAACCCCAAACGGGTAGTTAATGACGGACGAGTCAAGACCATTTCGTTTTCGGTCTCTTTAACTTTGCAAGAATATTACTCCGTAATTCCTTAAAGTAGGCCTTTAATTCATCTTTTAATAAGAAAGAGAGAGCAAGTAAAACAAAAGATAATGTCTTTATAAAAGGGCCATGTTGTTTAAAAGGTTGGCTTATTTTAACTAAGAGTTTTTTTAACTTGTGTCTTAGAGGCATAAGATAAAAAGTCAGAGGCTTACAAAAAAAATACTCAGGGACTCATGAAATTCGAAGGTCTTTGAATACTTTTTATACCTTTTTTGAGTATCTAGTACTTTTTTGCCTTTTTATCTTAGAGTGCTGGGAACGGTCATGTCGTTGGGGTCGTGCCGTTCTCAAAAATTCTCAAAAAGTGTTGCCACGTCAGCAGAATGGAGAACGGAACCACATTTGTTGGGGCATCCATTGGCACCACATTTCTGGTGCCGTTGGCCAATTTTTTTTTAATTTACTTAATTTAAAAAAATACCCAATATAATTAAAAATAATACATTAAATTAAAAACATTACATTAAATTAAAAAAAAACATTACATAGAAATAAAAAAACAAGAAATAAAAGACATAAATTAAAAACAATAAATAAAGTAAACGGCGTCGACTAGTTTGGTGGTGGTGGATATACCGCTCGGATTCGTGCCTTTTGGGCGTTAATGATAGCGGCGTCGGCCGGATCCATCTCGCGGGTGTCGATTTGTAGCACTTTTGTTAGATGTTAGAAAAAGACCCGGTCACCCAGTGTATTTAACTGTTTATTAATAGCTCGTAGTTAATAGTTTAACGTATGACTTTCGGTAATTAACCGGGTACTAATACCCGATATATTGTAAGAACTATATATATACCTCTTCCAACTTTAGAAGAGGGAGCTAGTCATTATTCATTTTTCATTTAAACACACTTGTTTCTCTCTCTAGAAAACCTCTCATGTGTTTCTCTCTCTAGAAACTAGCCAAGTCCAAGAATCGACCCCATGTTATGATATATGATATATCACAATTGGTATCAGAGCTAATGGGATGATTAGATCGTGTGTATGTGCGATTTTTTTCTTGATTTAGATCAAAAAGAGTGCTTTTTAAGGTTTGCAACTCGTTTTTTTTAATTCTCCAGATTTTGATGTTTGTTATATTAAAGTTTGAGTGTTACTAGTTACTATAGCCTTGTAGTACTGAGTTGTGCAAAAGAAATCAAGAGAAATCGTTCAAAAGGGTGATTTATATGTGTTTTTTATGATAAAACTCGTTGTTCTTCGTGGAGAGTTAGCAGATATTCTTCATGGCTAGTTGACTAAAAAGGAATAATTTATATAGTAGGTGACCAACTGTCTAACACGACGGGTTGCTTTCCACGGTGAGTTGCTAAGATTATAGGCAGCGAGTTATACAGGTTGAAAGCGGTTTGAATATTTTATTAGAAAAATACGAACATAAGCTATGGCGGTTTGAAAACTCTATGGCGGGTTGCTCAAAATTGTACACGGCGGTTTGACAGCACAGCGATTTGATTCAGACAGCGGGTTAACAGAAGCAGCGGGTTGCATTACTACAACTGACGGCGGGTTGCTCATATTCTTCGCGGCGGTTTGGTACCACTAGCAACGAGTTGTGCGACTGTTTGTGCAATTTGGAAGTTATTCAAACTTGGGACTTAATATCACTTAAACACGAAATGATGAGGACCAACATGGACACAAACAAAGACAAGACTAAGCAACGCTCAAGCTTCACTCATTCATTATCTTCCATTCAAACGTGTGGGAACAATTACAGTATAGAAGATTCACAACTGATTCCGGCTTCTTCTTCCTCACTCAGCCATCCATTATGGTTTCCCTCGGATTGAGGTATCCTATAGGGTGCATACCCAGTCTTAGTATACACTTGCTCATTTTCCATGAGATGTACAAATCCATATAAGTTATAAGGCTTAGTTTTCTTCTCTTCTTCTTCTTCAATGAAATGAGGAAATCGTCCTCCAAAGCGGGTAATAGTACCATCCTTAGCAATTACCTTAGTCACATACTCCTCGACTTCCTTACCAAAAGTCTTAACCCAAGTCAACTCTTCCTCGATTCTACACGAAAGCATAAAAGCAGGGACTCAGATTCTGCGGTTAGTCCACTTCCTCCTACCCACTCTCCAACAACCAGTTGCAAATGCATTGTTCCAACAGTAACGCTGACGCCTAGGGGGAGACATACTATGATAGACAACATAACATATACTATAATCATATACGAATCTCAAAATAACGAAAGGAAAACTCAACTTATATAATAATAATAATATATATAAATATATATAGTATATATTAAAGTATATATATTATATATAAAATAAATACAATAATATAATAAGTATATAGTATAATGTACTTCATGAAATTTAGGAAAAATAAGCATAATAGGTATATACTTACATATAAGCCCTAAATGCATCTATATAAGAGACCCTTAAGCTATAGTCTAGGCTCAACCACCGAAGTTCTCTATTAACGCAAGCTCTGATACCAAACTTTCCACCCCGCCAAGCGGAAAACGCGAGGCGTAAACAAAATAGATAACATCACAACACATGGTGTCTAAATAGAGGAAAACTAAAATGAAAACAAAGTAAACAAAAGACCACAAAGTGTCATAACAATACCCAAAACCTAACAGTGTCTTTATTAATGAGAAAGAGGTCTCGTCAATAAATGACATGCAAAGCATAATCCAGACAATTCATGCAAACGCATTTATTTAAACAGAAAGCATAAATAAACTCCAAGCATCCTACGGTCTCTTCTAGCCACTTCGCTCTATCTTAGCACCATTAAGCTCACTTGAAAATGATGCTTAAAACTTCAACATAAAGTTGAGCGAGAATCATAGGTTTACGACATACAACAATATCCAAAATAAACTTTCAATTACCTGTTGCAATTACCAAAACAATTCATGACAACAATTAACAACAACGGGACGAAATGTGCCCATGATCCACAATCATATCAACTACATATGTGCGCTACATGGCCTCATATTAGCTCACGTAGTCTTACCATCGTCACACCTCGTTTTGCATATTAGGATTCACAATACCAAACATATCATATCGTAACACAACGGGACAGAACGTGCCCACGATCCAATACAGTCTGCCAGCATCGCGAAGTAAACCGTCCATCCCTATCTGAAATAATCGACACAGGAACTCCATGTCGAGCGACTATTTCGTCGATGTAAATCCTTGCTAATCTTTTCGTACTATAGTCTTCTCTTATAGCCAGAAAATAAGCCGACTTAGTCATTCTATCGACTATGACCCAAATCGTGTCATGCCCATTCTTTGACCTAGGCAGCTTAGTGATAAAATCCATAGTGAGCTTATCCCACTTTCATTCCGGTATTTTAGGTTGTTGCAATAAGCCCGAAGACCTTTGGTGCTCTGCCTTTACTTTGGAACACGTTAAACACTTACTAACATATGTAGCAATGTCTCTCTTCATTCCTGGCCACCAATACATATCTCGTAGATCATAATACATCTTATCCGCTCCAGGATGTACAGAATACTTAAACTTATGGGCTTCGTCCGTGATATGTTAAACCTTACAACCCTACCAAAGGAACCCATATACGATCCAAAAAGTATAGACTTCCATCATCTCTCTTTTCCATTTGTTGCTCCAACCCATTTAATCGCTCGCTAGGTAAATTCTCTTGCTCAAACGCTTCATTTTGAGCCGCTAAAATCAACACCTTCATTCTAGATTGAATCGTCATTTGCATAGCGCGAACACGTCTAGGCTTCACACGTTCTTTCCTACTTAAGGCATCCGCCACCACATTCGCCTTACCAAGATGATAGCGAATCTCACACTCATAGTCACTAAATAGCTCAATCCATCTCCTTTGACGCATATTCAAATCCTTCTGATCAAATATGTGCTAAAGAC
The DNA here is from genome assembly GCA_026074375.1 of Tanacetum coccineum. Classification (NCBI taxonomy): domain Eukaryota; kingdom Viridiplantae; phylum Streptophyta; class Magnoliopsida; order Asterales; family Asteraceae; genus Tanacetum; species Tanacetum coccineum. The sequence continues at coordinate 98,178 of BQNB010000624.1, read as the reverse complement.
TCTTATGATCCGTGTATATAACACTCTTCGTGCTATAAAGATAATGTCTCCAGGTCTTAAGCGCAAACACAATCGCTCCTAATTCCAAGTCATGTGTAGTGTAATTCTTCTCCTGAATCTTCAATTTTCTAGATGCATAGGCAATTACCTTGTCTCTTTGCATCAACACACATCCCAATCCTTGATTAGACGCATCACAGTAAACTACAAAATCTTCCACTCCATCGGGTAGAGACAAAACTGGCGCATCACATAAATTATTCTTCAAGGTCTGAAATGCCGCTTCTTGGTCTTCGCCCCACTCATACTTTTGGTTTGTCTGAGTTAACGAGGTGAGAGGTTTGGTAGTCTTGGAGAAATCCACAATAAAACGTCGATAATAACCAGCCAGCCCTAGAAACGATCTAACTTCAGATGGTGTAGTAGGGGCCTTCCAGTTCTTCACTGATTCGATATTACTCGGGTCAACATGAATACCACTTTGATTCACCACGTGACCAAGAAAAAGCACCTCTTGTAGCCAAATTCACACTTAGATAATTTGCGGACAACATCTCCTTTGTCACCCAACTCCAACCTTAATCTTAGATGAACCTTGTGATCCTCCTTCATCTTTGAATTATCTAAGATGTCATCGATGAAAACGATAACAAACTTATCCAAAAATTTACAACTCGGTTTCATCAATCCATAAAAACTAGCCGGTGCATTGGTCCAAATCCGAAAGCATACCGGTAAACTCAAAATGCCATACCTTGTTCGAAACGCTCGTCTTCGGATATCATATTCATGCACTCTAAGCTGGTGGATAACCAGGTCAAAGAACTATCCTTAAAAATAAACGCAAACTTGCAATTGATCAAATATGTCGAGAATCCTCATAAGAGGTAACGAATTCTTCACGGTTAGCTTGTTCAATTTATGATAGTCGAAACACATACGCATAGATCTATCCTTATTCTTCACGAATAGCATAGGTGATCCCTATGAAGAATGACTAGGTCATATGAAACCCTTGTCTTGCAGCTCCTTCAGTTGTTCAGACAATTCTTGCATCTCCGAGGGCGCTAAACGATAGGGAGACTTCGCAACAGGCGTCGCTCCAGGAATTAATTCGATACGAAACTCAACTTGTCGTTGTGGTGGTAATCCTTTCAAGTCATTAGGGAATACCTCGACAAACTCTCGAACCACGGAAATATCACTAATCTTAAGTTCGTCCACTTTTGCATTCTTCAATGCCTTAGTTGATTCTTTGACACGTTCTCCATGAACTCTCAGTATCTTGCCATCCACTAAGGGAATTTCTACTACTTTCTCATGACATACTATCACGCCCTTATTGTGGACAACCAGTCCATTCCTACTATCACATCAAAACTACCATGCCCTAAAGGTATCAAATCTATAGTGAATAGGGAAGATCCTAGTTCTAGTTTACAACCACGGATAATCATATCAACTTTCACTTTCTTACCATCAGCTATCTCTATCACATAACCATAATTTACTATACTAGGTTTCATATTAAGTATAGGCGTAAATTTAGTAGAGATAAAACTAAAATCAGCTCCAGAATCAAACAGAACAGTAGCAAAATGATCGTTTAGAGAAAAAGTACTCGTGACAATGCTTGAAACCTTGGCAGCCTCTACCGCATTCATGCTTGCATTGTACGCTCTTCCTCTAACTTGATCCCCACCACCACGATCATTACGACGCCATCCCAAAGCTAGCTGATTCCCAGATTGTCCAGATTCTCGGTTCAACATGGGATAAACATTTCTGAGGTGATTAGGGTCACCACACTCGTAACATGCTCTTTGGTTAGGCCTTGCATCAACGGAATTCACAGGTGCTGTCGGTATAGTAGGTGAACGACAATTTCTCGCAAATGGCCGGGCCTCTGGCAATTGAAACATACCCTACAATTAGCCTTCTCATGATGATGTGTACGACATTTAGCACACCAGGATTGCGAACCAGCATACCCCTCTCTTGATGGAGCCGCCGCCACAAAGTTAGTACCTCCTTTTGCCTTCTTAACATCCCTTCCAAATCCACCAACCTTAGCAGGTTCATCCACACTCTTTGTCTTCTCAGAGCCCTTAGTTAGCGTTCCATTGCTAACAGCTTCATCGGTCAATATCCCAGCCTTTAGTATTGCACTTTGAATAGTAGCTGGTTGAGTTGCCTTGAGCATTCCTCGAATCTCAGGCGCCAATCCAGCCATATAGCTCTTAATCCTTGCAGACTCAGTGAAACCATGGGGAACATTTGGCTAACTCATAGTAATCGATCTGTGTACCCAGCAGGATAAGCTCTAACATCTTGTTGATTCCAGAACTCAAATTTCCTGTCTTTCCATCTCATTACTCCGGCAAAACTCTTCCTCCAGAAATGCCTATAAAAACATTCCAAACTAGCAATTGTCGCTTCTCTTACTCTTGCTTGGAATTGATAATTCCACAAGTCAAATGCTTTTTTCACCAATGAACTAGCGACATACCTCACCTTTTGGTTCTCAGCACAACCACTATTATCAATTACAGTTTCCTCTCTCTATCCAACGCGTAAGTACAACTGCACCCACCCTTCCCAACATACACCTTGGGTAACAAACATAAAAGACTTGTAGGAACACCCAATGTTACCAAATTTCCACCATTGTCAGCATTGCACCATTAGCATTACCATTGTTCGCATTGCATTGACACTAGCAGTCACTTGATTAACTATTTCAGGTAAGAGGTTTTGCAGTTACTGCGCAAGAAGAGTCGCAATGTCAGGAGGGTTTTCATCCTCGCCAGTAGCACGACGTAAAGGCATTTTCTGAATTTGAAGAATACATCTACGTTAGAAAACACCCTACAGACTTCTATCCCATACGGATACGTACAATCATAACACCAACAAATCACCATGAACCCAATCCATGCAATCATACTTCAAGTTCACTTGAGTTGTGGTTCATGTATAGAATATGTTGGCCACCATAATATTGATGCCCCCTTCCACCATGTACTCACTCCTATGACAACACTTCATCACATAATCTAACACAATACACAAATGATCATCACACAATATCACACAAAAGAAGGAAAATCCTTAATCTTAAGAATTATTATTAAAATATTTGAAATAATTTCGACACCAAAATAACATCTCGAACAATGGCTTCAAACGCCTACTAAAACAAAACGAATGACGAGGACGAACATGACACAAACAAAAGACGATATATCAAAAAATGGCTCAAAGCTTTCACTCCTTCATTGATCCTTCTTTCAAACGGAGTGGGGATAATAACTTGCAGTAGATTTCACTATTTGAGTCGGCTTTTTCTTCCTCACTCAGCCATCTATTGTGGTTTCCCTCAGACTGAGGTATCCTATGGGGTGCAAACCCAGTCTTAGCATACACTTGCTTATTTTCCATGAGATCTACAAATCCATATAAGTTATAAGGCTTAGGTTTCTTCTATTCTTCTTTCTGCAATAAATGAGAAAGTCGTCCTCCAAAGCAGTAACAGTACCATCCTTAGCAATTACCTTAGTCACATACTCCTCGACTTCCTTACCAAAAGTCTTAACCTAAGTCAACTCTTCCTCGATTCTACATGAACGCATAAAAGCAGGGACTCAAATTCTGCGGTTAGTCCACTTCCTCCTATCCACTCTCCTACAACCAGTTGCAAACGTAATGTTCCAACAGTAACGCTGACGCCTAGGAGGAGACATACTACGATAGACAACATACCATAATACTATACAGGAATACGGGATCTTCAAAATAACAAAGAAAAACTCAACATAATATATATATAATATATATATATATATATATATAATAATATATATATATATATATATATATATATATATATATATATATAATATATAATATATATAGTATAATGTACTTCATGAAATTTAGGGAAAATAAGCATAATAGGTATATACTTACATATAAACCCTAAATGCATCTATATGAGGGACCCTTAAGCTTATAGTATAAGGCTCAACCACCTGTATTCTCTATAACTAATGCTCTGATACCAATCTGTCCACCCCCGCCAAGGCCGTAAACGCGAGGCATAAACAAGAATGGATATCATCACAACACATGGTGTCTATATAGAGAATACTAAAATGAAAACTAAAGTAAAGCAAAGACACAAAGTGTCATAACAATACCCAAAACCTAACGGTGTCTTTATTAATGAGAAAGAGGTCTCGTCAATAAATGACATGCAAAACATAATCCAGACAATTCATGCAAACGCATTTATTTAAACAGAAAGCATAAATAAACTCCAAACATCCTACGGTCTCTTCTAGCCACTTCTCTCTATCTTAGGACCATTAAGCTCACTTGAAAATGATGCTTAAAACGTCAACATAAGGTTGAGCGAGAATCATAGGTTTACGACATACAACAATATCCAAAATAAACTTTCAATTAGCTGATGCAATTACCAAAACAATTCATGACAACAATTAACAACAACGGGACGAAATGTGCCCATGATCCACAATCATATCAACTACATATGTGCGCTACATGGCCTCATATTAGCTCGTGTAGTCTTACCACCGTCACATCTCGTTTTGCATATTAGGATCCACAATACCAAACATATCATATCTCAACACAATGGGACGGAACGTGCCTACGATCTAATACACATAACCACAACAAGGTTAAAAACATTTTAACACGCCAACAAGACAAGCATCATTCTCACCCCAAAATAACATGAGAAAAGGGGCTATGAAACTCACATTTGCTTAGCTTTCCAAAAGATTCCAACAATAAGCTTCACAAACAACTAGCACAAATCTATACAACAAAATAACTCGTGTTATACGCTACTAAGCCAAAGCTTAATGCACCTTCAAAGAAGATTATACGATTGTCCCTAAGCCAAGAGCCGTTATCTACAGAGACAGAAATGATCAGAGAAAGTTGATGAGGCTGAATGAGATACACAAGTTTAGTGATGGGACGTTGACAAGAGTCATGGAAAAGCTGGATCACATGGTTAAAGACTTTCATCTGTTCGAGTACAATAAGGGCATGGAGACTAGGAAATGGTCAGAGGATGACAAGAGGAGGAGCAAAGACTTCATCACAGCGATCGAGAAAAGACTACAGATCAGGAGGATCTTTCGAAGTCTGGAAAGCTTTGTTGGAGGAAGAATAAGAGATATTGACTACAGGCTGATCAACAGAACAACGTGACGACATCGTCGTTACAATAAAAAGGTCAATATTTTCTTATTGTGAATAATATATCTTGTACATTAGTAAGTAGTGAATCTTTTGATGATTAAGTGTAGGAATAATTTATATCCCTCAACGATTGAGGGGGAGCAGTTATATGTTTCTTACACGACTTGGGAATTATGGCCACACTTTTCTCCCAAGTTTTATAACATATTTAAATCAATTGATATCCAAAATGTCAAAGGGTTTAAAATTTTTGATAAGGGGAGAAAATGTGATTAAAATATGTGTATAATAATAATCGTGATTATTAGGACTCATGTATATACTCCGCCCAAACGTGCTAAACAATTTCGAATACCGAAGCACATTTTGAGGGGGAGCGTTTCTGAAAAAAATCAAAAAACGATCGAGGTACTAAACGCTTTGATATTTATATCATAAGTACCTTAATTGAATTTTCAATTGGTTTTATGGAAAGGAGAACTGTACCAAAAGACCGACCATGCATTTTACTTTATTGGAGTTATAAGGTTGGTAAGGTTAGGTACAATTCCCAATGATCCAGCCAAAACCGGAGGGATCTACCCAGGGACAATCCACTAGTTAGTGTAGAAGTCCTTAGGTATGACATATAAAAGGAGTAAAAGTGAGAATAAGGGAAAAGTGCCGACTGAGATGGAGCTAGTACTGGAATAAACCCAACAAGGTTCTAGTCATGAAGTCTCGGTAAGCACTGAAGGGGTTGAAGAATTAAAAAGAATTGTAAGGATAAAGGGTGTAAAGAAAGAAGCCCTCCATACACTTAGGCAGAAACCGGGTCAATACATATGCTGCCAGAATCACTAAGATGATTGCTGACATTGAAGATCGACATCATGGACCCAGTGATGCAATGCACAACCCTCCCTAGCCACTCAGAATCTCTCAAAAGATTTCTGTTTCATTTCTCACGGAGACTAAACACGTTATCTATTGACTTTCTCACTCCGAGTTAGTTGATATTGAAAAGGTGGCAGTCAGCTCCAGCCTCCGATTACTAGAACCAAAACGCACTATTGAGTCTAGAGCCAAGAGATCGTCAATTAATCTCGTTAGGACACATATCCAATTCTCTTGTCTTTCACACACTGTGGAAACAAGACTATCCTAAGAGTCCTACGCATTATCCTTGTGATATTGCCAGAACATCCGAGTGAAACGAAGATTTTCACAATGAAGATGGAAATCCTGCTAGAGCCTACATCAAACAAGCTCTTGGTAGGTGACTTGTGCGATTCTACAAGAATCAAACTTGTGTCAACTGGAAAGCAACGATGGTGCGATTCTACGTGAATCAAACTTGTTCCAGGGAATGAATTGACGGTTATTGAACATTTGACAAACAATCAAAACTCTCAAAGTGTTACAAAATATTTTCATATCTAACACTAAGACTGAAGTTTCAAATCAATTTTCTCTTTATTGCTAACTGTTTCATTACAGAATCATTTAAAGATGGAGATGGAAATGGAGTTACCAGTAACAGAAATGTCAAGTCAATCACCAAATGCTAAGACACGACCTACACTTGTTATGAAGTTAAGAAAGATCTCATAAAGGTGTCAAAGCTTCCGCAAACTCTGATATCATTAATTTCTTCACAAGTGCACAAAATGGCGATACATTACAAGATGATGTAAGATTATGTTTGGCCGATGATCTCAAGAAAGCTCAAGATCACAATCAAAGACAAGTCAATGATAAATCAAAAGATCTCTGCCACAAACGTACAAGATATTAAAAGAAGAATCATATCTCTACGAGCTAAAGACTGAAGTGATTAAGTTTAGTATTTTCAGGGGTGACCTCCCTTAGGGGGAGATTGTTAGATGTTAGAAAAAGACTCGGTCACCCAGTGTATTTAACTGTTTATTAATAGCTCGTAGTTAATAGTTTAACGTATGACTTTCGGTAATTAACCGAGTACTAATACCCGATATATTGTAAGAACTATATATATACCTCTTCCAACTTTGGAAGAGGGAGCTAGTCATTATTCATTTTCCATTTAAACACACTTGTTTCTCTCTCTAGAAAACCACTCATGTGTTTCTCTCTCTAGAAACTAGCCAAGTCTAAGAATCGACCCCGTGTTATGATATATGATATACCACAACTTTCATCTCCTCCGCAATCCTTTGAGAATGGATTAACATCCTTCGCTCTTCGCTCTCTTGAGCGACCACCTTCATTTTTGCTTTGCGGTCTAACTCGTATTGTTCTTTCATGAATTCTTGATACATCATCGGGTTAGAATCGGAGCTAGCGGTCAAATTTAGGGTTTAGGGTTTAGGGTTTTCCACCCTCGTATCCAATCTTCATCGTTTTCCCCACTATGTGCAAGCGTTTCCGACACCAATTGATTAAACTTTTGAACACTTGCATTCATTGAAGTCCACTTTCCCGTCAACATGTTCTTGGTACACTAAATAAAACCGCGTCTATTGGCTTCGGTATTGTACACGTCGAGTATTTTATAACAAAAGGTATCTTTTTGTTGATCACAACCCGTTTTTGGATCCTCGAAAATTTGAATAAAACTTTCCGCCAAAAGCAACTCCTCGTCTTGGGTCCACACGTTTCGAGCTCGTTTCTTGATTTCGACTTGTGATTCGGTATCTTTGGTTTTTTGGCCTTCGCCTTCAAACGTGGGCCACGGCTCGTCTTCTTCGACGTCGGGGTCGGGATCGGCTCCTCTTCGTTCTCGTCTTCGGTTTCATCGATTAAGTTAAAGGATTGGTGGTCGGATTGTGGTTGGGAAGCGGTTGATTGGTTTGGTTGTTGTTGTTGAGAATATTGGTTAAACCCTATTTGTTGTTGCATTTTTCATTGATTAAATAACGACAATTCGTCGGGATTAACAAATGGGGTTTGGAAATTGGGATAATAAGGTATTGGTGAATTTTTATTTAAAATATCTGAGAAATATTCAATAAAGGATAGCCGGGTTACCAGATAGCAGTAGTTATAGGGGGTATATTTATGAAAGATGTTATTTAAGATATAATCGCACAAATTTTATATTATTACAATCTATATAAAAAACAATCATACGATAAATGCAAGCAGTCCACAAGTCTTACGTGTGTATGCCTTGATAATTATGTGTGTCCATCATTTTTTATAAGTGAATCATGTTCATCAGGTATACTACTTCTAAGACTATACCTCTCAATGATAACACACATATAAGCACATATACCATATTGCACATCTTAAACCACTCCAATAGAACACAAAAAAGGATGCTCCATCAAAGAAATACTTACTTATATAAAGATAAAATCAAAACGACATAAAGAAACGAAAGCCTCGCAGCGCCTCCAAAATAGGAAATATCTGAAAGAAATAATCAATAGCATCGTGACGAGGTAAAAGACGGAATAAACTTATGCCGGGCCTCACTTGGGTTTGACTTTGCCTTCATAAGAGTCACCCGACTCCGCGGGTCCAGGCATGCTACGAGCATCCGACAAGAGATCTGAGTCGGCCTCCTTCTCTGACTCTTCTAACTAACCTTCCTCATTCGGTTCCTCGAGAGGCTCCTCCTTAATTCGCTCCTCTTTTGAATCATAAGCTATCGAGTAGCTCATAGGTCAAAATAAAACTCAAAGAAAGCAAGAATACAAAAATGCCTAGATAGCTAAACACATAGATTCTATTATGGTTAGAGAGAGACATGACTAAAATAATAAGGAAGGGTATATACTATTAGATCCCAATAATGAAAAAGTATATATATATATATTATATAGTAGTAGACAAATTAAGAAAAATTAAAGCTTTCGAATAGCGAGAAAGTATAGTAGATACGTACATAAACACTTAAGCCCTAAAATGCAACTATATGAAGGACTCCTAGGTTATAGTCTAGGCTCGACCACCTACTTCTCTATAACCAAAGGCTCTGATACCAATCTGTCACACCCCGCCAAGGCGGAAACACGAGGCGTAACATCATGGATATCATCACAACACAATGGTGTCAATAATAGAGAATCACTACATGGCAGTAACTAAATATAAAAGACACGATGTGTCATGACAATACCGAAAACAAAAGAATGGCATCTTGTATTAATGAAAAAGGGGTCTCATCAATACAAAGACAATGTATCACAACCCTATCAAACCTAATAACATTCAAGAATTCATGCAAACAATTATGAAATAAAATCAAATGAGAACTTCCAATGCCATCCTAACGGTCTCTCTAGCCACTTTTATTAACTTCAACACCTTCATAACGCTCACCTGAAAATGATGCTTAAAACGTCAACATTCACGTTTGTGAAGTCAAATGGTTTTGCGACACCAATACAAGATTTAAATCAATTACTGTGATTATAAAAAAATAAAACATGGCAGGACAATTAAGTCGGACTATCATACATGCTAACATGCATTCGTCCCAAACAAGCAACCACAAATGGGACGGAACGTGTCCCCCGATCCATAACATGCAACATTTAGTCATGGGGAGGAATGCTATCCCCAAATCCCAGACTCTTGGTACCGTAGCACACACAGGTTCATACCACACTAACGAGCGAAACTCTATGCCCACAAAGTAGCAAAACAATGCAACATCATACAACATGCAACACATAACATATAATAGCTACTTAAAAGTCCATGAGTAACTTGAACCACATAATCACAGCAATCAAAACATTTCAAAACATATTTTGCATCACTTTCATCCCAAGAAAACATAGTAAAATGGGACTATAAAACTCACCTGATGCTCAGCTTACTTGATAAGATCTTGCACGAAATCTAAACATACAAAAACATATGTTACACTCGGTTAAGCTAAATGCCCAAGCTAATGCAACAATCACATGATAGACTACTAAACCTTACACTAAGTTTATAATTCCTTTTAAGAATCTCCCAAATCATTTTCATATCCTATATGACTTTATTTATTAACTTACACTTTTACAATTTTTGGCTGAATTTTGTAGTCACTTTATGACCACAAATAAAATACCAAAACACCTAATTGATGGTTCTTATTACATTTCCTAGCTCTCCAATGAGTTGTGAGCTACTGTGAGTTTTTATAAAAAATATTAGTAAGTGGAACTATTTTATAAAAATTCATCATTACAAAGTGCTTAGATTCGGATCTGAACGCACACCAAAAAGTTTGACGTCCTTAAAAATACTTAGAAAATGTTTTTGCATTAGCCCTTCGAACTGGAGTTAATAGACACCTAAAATATGACTCAAGATTTTTGGCTAACCCAAATTTGCCTTTTAAGTAGGGGTTTTACTCCCCGAAATCAGACCCAAATCAGACCCGAATTTACTGTTTTAACAACTTTTCTTGCGAAAATTATTTGACTAACTTCCCGACCTTAAAACCTTTCATGGCCAAACGTTTTAGAAACTAGACTCTCTGAACTTAATTTTAGGCTCAATAAAATTGATGATTGCTATTTCTATGACCAAGTTATGATTCGTACAAGATGACCTTTCAAAACTGTCATCTTTTAAATTCCGAATTTACAAACCCTAAAACCCTAATTAAACATGCTTAACACCACTAATCATCCCAAAAACGATTTTTAAAGATCAAAACCCTAATTTGTATAGATCTTATAAAATAAAAAACCCCTAATCCATTATCATAATTGTTACCATGTTTTAAAGAAAACTAACAACTAGGATTTTATACAACCTTAATCATTATTTCTTGAAACCCTAAATCACCAAATTGATCTTGAATAAAAAAAATCTCTTTTTTTCTCTCCTTCTTGGTTTGTTTGATTAAAAAAATACGGAGAAGGGGTTTGTATTTATAGTGTTTGCAAAAAAAATAGATAATTACCTAATTAGAATTGTAGTTGAACTAAAATTGAGCTTTTCTTTCCTTCTTTTTCTCCTAAAAGATCGCACTTTCTTTTTCATTTTATTGTTAATTAATTATTATATTATTATTTACAAAATAACCTTCTAATATTTGACATTTTATAAACCTTTATTTATTTTAGAAATCCTTTTAAATTAAAACTAGCTTAATTAATTACAAATTAAATTCATTTCTAAATATATTTTTCCTAACTTATTACTACTAAAATCTATCTAACTAAATTTCTGAACTTAATTTTCTATTCTCACAAATTCCTATTATTTAAATATGTATACATATACATATAAATATGTATACATATAAAATTTTATCATTATTTTCATTGTCACCAAAAGTGAACAAAATGAAATACCCACACTAACCATAAATTAAATCAAAATGAGACGATCACGCTTACAAATTGATAACCAGCTCACATAGAATCACATAAACACATAATTACTATAACACATAATGAAACTCAAACCAATACTAACGGTTGACTAACCTGCTCAAAGCACAGTTGTCACATAAAGTGATCAAGGTTGTTCAGGAAGAGGCTAAAAAGATCAGACTTGATCTTAAGCGATTATAAGTGCAAAAGCAGGTGAGAAATTCAAGAAAGCTCAAGATGCTAAACAGCAAGTCCTCAAAAGAGAACACTCTCAGAAAGCCAAGAGAGCAATGGAGCTTAGGAAGAAAAGGTTTGAGCAGTACATGTGGACTATATCAAGCAGACTCAGACCAGAACCAATTACTGATGTCAAAATTTACCCCAACACAAAACCTGCAGTACTCACTGTCCATAGAGAAAATGATAGAAGAAATTTTCAAGTGCACAATCCCTTCAAATTTGCAGATTTTGGAGTCACTGAGCTAGATGAATTAGGGCCAATCATTCAGAATAAAAAGAACACCATTGTTAAAGATCTAATGACATCCTTGGGTAAAAGATATGAAAGACTATAGAAAATCCAGGAAAGAATTTAGGATTCAGTCTGCCCTCCCTGCTCCTGAACAAGCTCTATCCGAATCTTCAAGGAGGAAGAGCAAGCACATGGAACTGGAACCTGAAATCAAGGTACCAGGTTAGAATGCAATAGAAGTCTCCTTAAAGGTGTTCCATTTGTAAACAATATGGTCATTGAAGAACTTGAGTATAGGATCTTCTTCACTGATGTGTTTGGTGATCAAGCCTTCCAAAGATGGAATGATATTTACAAAGTTCGAGTGGATTCTCTTGTGTCATATCTAGTAATGGCCTCAATGATCAAGACCCAAGAGAATGCAAGATAAGAATCCCTGACTTAGTTTTAGTTCTTCTATAGGTTCTAGAATCTTGACGACTTATTTATAGGGGTTAGGTCGAAATTTTGGTTTTTCTAAAGGAGATCTTGATATAGTGGATGATGAGGGTATATTTGTTGGTGATCTTATGTATGAATTTAAGCTCTGGGGTATACTTTGTAGATGGGCTAGGGTTGAATATGTAGGTCCTGTTCTTGGATTATAGGTGGGTGGATATGGAGTAAGGGATATGAATCTATTCTGTTGTATAGGTGTTGAAGGAGATGATGGGGAAGGAAGTTTAGGTCTTGGTATAATGGCTTTCTTATCTGAACTTGTCATCCTTGTAAAAATTCTCTTGATAAGAAATCCGGGAGAGAATTTTTTTTCTCCTTTTATATGTTCAATCGTAAAATCAAAATTGCTTAATATAGCTTGCCATCTGGCAAAAATCTGTTTTGAAATCAAAATTTTAACATCCTTTTCTTTAATAGGTTTTGCAGATAAACAATCAATTCTTAATAAAAATGGCTTCACATATAAATCATCTTCGAATTTTTTAATGTTTAAAACAATACTTAAAAAAAAAATTTTGATAGTTGAATAATTCTTTTGAGTATTATTCCAAGATCCTGAATAATATCTAACTAATGTTTCCGTTTTACTATCTTTTAATCTTTTCTTTAATATTCCTCCATAACCTATATATATCACTAGCATCTGTTTCTACTATAAGATAAGCATATGGATGGGGTATGTTTGAACATGGTAATTCTTTTAATTTATTTTTTATATGCCTAAAAATTTTGGTATGTTCTTCAGTCCAGGGTTCACGATTCTTTTTAAGTCTGTCATATAATGGTTGACATATTTTCCCTAACTCTTTAAAGAAATCATGAATGTAATTAAGTCATCCTAAAAATCTTTGCAATTGATTTTTATCTTTAATTTTATCTGGGAATTTATTTGTGAATTCTAAACTTCTATCAATAGGTTTAATAGTTCCTTGAATTATATTGTGTCCTAAAAATCTTATTTTTGTTTTAAAAATACTTATTTTAGTGGGTGCGACCGCTAAACCATTTTTATATATAATATCATAAAATATATTTAAGTGTCTAAAATGCTGATCTATATTTTTTGAAAATATTAAAACATCATCGATATAAACTATAGCAAAATTACTTATTGGGATTATAATATCATTCATAATGTTTTAAATTTCTAACGGAGGGTTTTTAATCCAAAAGGCATAACATTCCATTCCTAATGACCAAAAGGTACATTAAATCATGTTTTATAATTATCCTTTTCATCTATTTGAATTTTCCAAAATCCTGACTTCATATCAAATTTTGAAAATATGTTTGAGTCATATAATTTCTTTAATAGATCTATTTTGTTTGGTATAGGGTATCTTATCCATTCTAATATTTTATTTAAAGGTTTATAATTTATAACTAATCTGGGTGCTTCTCTTTCTATTTCAGCTTGATTCATAACATAGAATGCTGAGCATGACCATGGAGACTTTGAAGGTCTTATTAGTTTCTTATCTAATAATTCTTATATTTCTTTTTTACAATGAGCTTCTAATTCTTGAGACATATGTATAGAATTCTGACTTTGTAGGAATATCATTTTCATTGAATCCTTTAATATAGGGTAATTCGACTATATGTTGTTTTCTTTTCCAAAAAGCATTTGGTGTGGTTGCACATACATTATTTTTGAAATTTTCTTCTAGTTGTTTAATTTTATTTTGTATAATACTTTCTTCTAGTTGATTAGATATTCTTTTCTCATTTATCTCATTTACTAAATATTGTATATGTTTCTCTTTGTTGTGTAATATATTTATTTCATTGGTTTTTATTAGAGTTACGAATTCAAACATTATTTCTTTATTTAATATTTTAGTAGAAAGACCTTCTTCACTTACATAAAAAGGATATAATTTGAAGTTATAAAGGGTTGACCGAAAATAATTTGATGAACTTAAAGTTCTTTACTGAATATAGGATGGTGTTTTTAAAGCAGTAATTAATCTTGGCATATATGAACATTAAGATAATTTATAACTTATATTTAGTCTAGATCCATTGGGTCCAGATAATCTTTGAGATGACTTTTCATAATACTTTGTTGGTATTAATCCCTCTTGAATACAATTTAAATCTGCTCCTGAATCGATGAGTGCAACTAAAGATAATTTAAATTCTCCATTGATTATTATATTTAGTTTGGTATACCATCTTTGGGAACTTAAATTTTGTATATCATTTATTAATGAGGTATTTGTAGATATTTCTTTTGTTTTTTCTTTTTCTTTGTTATTTTATACTACTTTGATTCTTTGCTTTAATAACGTTATTTCTACTTTTACATTATTTAACTCTTCTTGTAATTCTAAAATAGTTATAGGTTTTATATTTTTGTTAAACCTTTTACATATTTCATCAAAATTGTATATTTGTGTATTTTCTATATCAGCATAATTTGCATATGCTAGTTTTATTCTCATTAAACGATCTAAATATGTTTTCCTTAGTTCTTTGTCCTTAATTTTATTCATTAATTCTATTGACATTTTTATATCATCATCATCATCATTATTTATAGCATTTATTTCTTTATAATCACATGTGCGGTTTCCAATCCATTCACATGCTTCTGATTCACTACTATCACTACTAGAATTATTTTCTACTATATTTAAGTCGTCTTCTTCATAATCTGATATGCTAGTGTCACTTGATTCTACGTTTATCATAATTTTTATAATCTTACCAGATATGTTTAATTCATTAATTTTCTTTTTAGTATAACAATTTTTTGATGTATGACCTTGTTTTCCACATTTATAACATATAATTAGTATCATCTAATAGTTTTGTACTTGTGTTCCTATTGTTATTTTTTAACTTGATAAAAAACAATTTCTTAATTATTTAATAAATTCTTTTTTCCTATATTTTTATTATTTTTTATTTGAATTTTTATATCGTCTAAATTTATTTTCTCTTGTTATTCTTTTAGAATTAGTTGGAGGTAATTTCAATGGTTCATATCCATATTGTTCACAAAAATTTCCTAGTTCTTTTCTATTATTTATACCTTCTTTTTTTAATCTTGGCTTTAAGTTTTAAATCAAAACAAATGGCAAGTCCTTCTTGATTAACATGATTAATAATTTCTCCATAATTTAGTTCTTTATAAGGAATCGTGTTATTATATTCATTGGCTAATTTATTTCGTATTCGTTCAGCAAATAATTTTGGTAACCATGTTATAAATCTTTCTTTCCAATAAGCCTCTTTACTGTCGGGTCTTGTCATAACCTTTGTTAAAAATACATCTTTATACCATCTAAAATCTTGTAATTTTCTAGAAGTTAAAGTTAATAATATAGATGAATTTCTTTTTTGATAAGCTGCTGGGTTTCCAACAAAATTTGTAAGTATCACATATATTAAGATATTGACCATAACATCGGTCCCAGTTGGAATTTGCTCATTATTTTCAATTTTGACTATAGTTTTCTTAGCACATAATATAGCACTTTTCTCTTCTAATATCATAACTATCCCACCATCCTTTTGAGTGCTTCCAATAAATGCCTGAAAATAAAAGTTTGAGCTACTTGAAAGTTCACTATATTTATGTGATTTATAAGCATTTGACCCATAATCATAATCTTGTAAAAATTAATATTTGAGGATATTCTATTTGTCCATCTATATTCCATTCATATATTAAAGTGTCATCATATTTGGCTTGAACTAATGTGAGGCGTTTTTCATATTGTAAATCAAGTGGTGTGGGTTATTATTATTATTATTATTATTATTATTATTATTATTATTATTATTATTATTTATTTTTAAGAAACTCAAGAAATTTACAATAAATTGGAGGGGAGCCGAGATACTATCTGGGCCCCCACTCCTTTAGCAATAGCGAAACTGATCCTATTTGTGGAGTTCTAAATAATCGTTATAAGCTCAAATTGTTTAGATCTAATCTAGGATAAAATAACATTGTACAAAACAATAGCATAGCGGAATTAGCACAGAGAACAATGTTACTCTAATAAAGTGTTTCATCAATATCTTCAATGAGTACATGACTACTACAAGCCCCAATTCTTACCTTGATCAATGGTAGAACATGTTATCTAAACTATAAACAGGAAATCATAAGATCCATGGGCTAAAACACAAACAACTAGGCGTCTACATTAGAAGACTTACGACTAGACACATACACACTTTTCTGATGTTCACATCTTGACACACAAAAAACTATATGACCTATATCTCTTTATATACTAGAGATATTAGGTTTACAAAGGATAAGTATTAAAATAAACAAATCTTTCTAACTTTTATAATTATCTTCTAGGAACTTCTGTAATCTTCCCATCGTTGAAGAATTACCTCCTTTGTCTTTTAATGTCTTCATCTTTCAAAGTTTATGTCCTTATCAACTCAAATATAATTCCTAACAAACTTCCCCTAGTTGATAATGACATAACCATATAAGCACAAACTTCCCCTGAAGCTAATATATATATAAAATAATAAGGATCCATGCAATTCTACCAAGGATCTGTAAGTTGCACATCATCTGTAAGTTGCACATCTTCTTTGTAAATCTTCTTCCCCTTTTTTTCATAATCAAATAGGGGACTAAAATATGCAACTTTAATTTCAACAACCACAAACCATTATCACACTTCTAATCCAGCCTTCCAACAACTCAAATTACCCTCCATGACGCACCTTAAGATAAATAAACTTGAGCAGTAGAAACTTAAACTAGCAGTAGTAATAATGACTTACACTAGTAAAAACCTGCACCTCATGTGATGCTTGTAAATGGTTAAACATTTTAACAATAAGCTTCCCCTGAAACCTATATGTTAACCATTTTTTAAATCTTCAATTCTGTAGACTTTTTGTAATGATTACTAATGAAGAAAACTAAGTATAACGAACTTGATGCTAAAGTAATAACCCAAACTGTGCTTAGATCTTGCACTAACCCGTGACTTACAACCTATAAATAAAATCTGTGAAATATAAGTAGACCGCAATCTCTTGACAAAAATCCTCATCTTCAATGAGACACATACCAAGTGATAGCAAATGTGAGCATTGAGCACCATAAGTTTGTAAATCACACACCTTTGCTAGATTTGACAAGTCTTCGTCACATCGTTTCTAATCACGAACAAGTTATCTCTAAAACGTTTGTGAACCATTTGAGATATCGATAAAACACGTATTCGAAAAACTCTACTTCAACATCAAATAAGTGAAAATAACCTTCCTTCCTAATCAATTAATCCAATAAATCTAAAAATACGAGCCTTTAACTCAGTTAAGAACATGTAAAATCAAAAGCGATTTACGCTTCCCCTTAATGAAGCATATCTCTCTTCAACTTGAGATCCAAACCATGTATGTTATCCGTTATCGAATAAAGCTAGCAGTATTAAATCCATAAAGCCCAAGCAGTATTAACCAAACTCCTTTTTAATGTTAGCAGTACAAACTTAATAAGGTAGCAGTACTAAATATTGCTCAAACAGTATTAACAATTAAATGAGCATACTAAACTATTTAAATAAGCAGTACTAAGTAATTACCAATTAGCATCACTTTTTCTGTCACAAAACTGTCACGAATCTGTCACTAATCTTTATTTTCCTTCCTCTCATAATGTTAATGACACTTTATCTGTTACAAATTTGTCGCTAATTCGTCACTAATTCGTATTCTCCTTCCTGTGACACTTTTTAGTGCCACTAGTCTGTTGCTAATCTGTCACAAATTCGAGTTCTCCTTCCTCCCATTTCATTTGTGACACTTTTTAGTGTCACTAAGCTGTCACTAATGTGTCACTAATTTGGATACTCCTTCCTCCCATACTATTTAGTGACGCTTTAACTGTCGTTGATCTGTCTCTAACCTGTCACTATTATCAATCTTTTGACAGTACTAAATGAGACGTAAGCAATATTAACCAAGTAGAGGCAGTATTAATGAGCAGTAGTAACTTTCAACATTCAAAACTCCAAGCAGTACTAACCAAAAGGAACAACAGCACTAAACTTGTTCATGATAGTAACACATAAACGAAACAGCAACAGTACCATGTAGATAAAGTTGATTCCCTTGGCAGTATAAACGTACCCATGGCAGTAGTAAAAGCTCCTTCGTCATTCTAAACTCCCTCGCAGTTAAAGTCTCGGGATTTTACCATTTTTTGATGTTATGTATTTCTTTTTCTTGACTCAATTGTACTTTAAGTTTCTAGCGTCTTGCTAGTCTCTTTTTTTATATATATTCCATTTTTGCCGTTCAAAAAAAAATCAATATAAATTATAGAGTTATATCACCACCTAATAGTTTTTGTTTAAATTATAAATGTCGAAACAATATTTAAGTCACGCTTGATATTTAATGTCCAAGTATATGTGTCCGTAAAAATATTATCTTTGTCCAATAAGTGATTATTTGTTAATAACACTTGATTTAATTTTTTTTTATTATTTATATAATGATTTTATATAAATAGTTTAATCATTCTGTAAAATAATATTTATAAAGTTAAAAACGTGTATAAATATTATATAAGTAATACTACATTGTTTCTTATGGTTTTTATAGCCCAAACGGACCCGAAAACACTCGTAAACCTTATTTTATAATTCTAACAGCTTTGTTTGTTTTTATAAAAAGTGCAGAAAATTAATTATAAAAGTTAACTAGCTTTTATAATTTCTTGTTAAATATCTATACACTACTAGTCTTTGAAAACTTGATCTCTATTGTAAAACGTTATTCTGAACAAGTTTGTAGTTTTATACTTTGGCCGAATCGGATCCGAAAGCCCTCAAAAACTCCGATTTCATTTCTCGCAGTTTTTCACAGCTTTATAAAAGTTGTGAAAATAATATATAGTTTTGAAATCTTTAAAAACTCATAACTTTCTCGTTTTAACTCCGTTTTACGCGTTCTTTATATGTATGAAATCGTGACGAGTTAATCTATCAAAATAAAATATCCGCAGATTTTATAAAAATTTGTACCGAAACCGTTTATACAAACTGTTTTTGTATAAATGTATTTTTATACATTTAATTATCAAAATTTTGCAAAATTCATATCTCATTCGTTATAGCTTCGTTTTTCAAGTTCCTTATATAATCTGAATCGTCATAAAATATACTATTTAAATTTGAAGTGTATATATTTTATAAAAATTCGAATTCTTACAGATTAATCAAACTGTCCGAATAAACAATTTATAAAATTGTTTTTGTAACTTTATTTTGTACCAACCTTTTAAATTAACTAATACCATATTATTAGTGTACTTTAAGTCCTCTAATTTACATCCATCCATTTATGTCCAATATGTCCAAATAAAATGTCCACAACAATTATTTATTTATAAAACTATATAAATAGATTTGTAATAATTAATTCTCAATTAATTATATAAATTATCCAACACTTGTAATATATCAAATAAAATATGTTCTTGCATTCTAACATATTTTAAACACCTTTTCATCATGAATATGTATTTCTTTGATTTTGTACAAACTTGTTTTATTTATTAAACTCTATAAAATAAATATTAGATGGTGATTAAAAAATATAACAATTATATATGTATAAAAATAATTGAAATGAGAGTATGAGAAGTGATTATAAACCTTGTATGAATGAAAGTAGAAGTAAACACAAATCAAACTAAATCTTCAACCCAAAATCCATATTTAGAAAACCCTAATTTTCCTTGAAAACCCTTGTTTTCTTCCTCTTGTAAACCCTTGATTTTATAAAACCCTAGCCTTGAAATACACTTGATATACCTTAGATATCAACCCTAAACACACTTGTATGCTTGTAATCTTGATAAAATAAAAACTATGAATTATTTTGTGTGCTCAAAATAAGTTGTGGCCTTTGGTTGTAGAAGGAGAGGATTTTTGTGGTTTTTGCTAAGTGAAATAAGATGTGAATGAAGTCTTGCAAATAGGAGCTTATTTATAGCATAAATATCTTAGAAAACCATTTGATAAAACCATGGTATTAGTGTTGGAATGACTAGTTGTGTAAGAAGTGTAAGATAGGGTGCTTGCATTTGATTTAGAACACATGCATGATTCTAGAAGGAAGTTGTAGATATTATTTCTTGTGTTTTCTTTGTATATATCCGGCCACATATATGTATTAGTGCATAAATGATTTACATTTTGGGCATTGTGTATAATTGTGGGTATTTGGTTGAGTGTAGATAGGTAGAATGGTTTACTTGTATGCAAAAAGGTTCCAAAGTGCGAAACGTAAACGTTTAACGTAACGTATAAAAATAAAATATTGAAAAATTAATTATTATTTTCATAAAAAAAATATAACGCTTGCTTGTTGTAAACTTTTATTTGTTGGATATTTGTTTACGTTGATTGTTGATTTTAGTTTACGCGATTTAACTAAACGATTGAAATTAAAAGTAAATGCGTAAAACTCTAAAATAAATAATTGAAGGATTGAAGTCGTAAAATGATCTGAAATAACGAATTATTACAGATTAGAGGCCGATGTGGTAAGTCATCCATATTCTCAGCACTAGCCCCTCCTCCAACTCTCAACACACCATTACCAACTTCACCCCATCCATAATGTTGGAATTATATTTGAGTTGATAAGACAAAACATATGAAAGATGAAGGACTTAAAAGACAAAGGAGGAATTCTTCAAAAGATGGAAGATTACAAAAGATTTCCTAGAAGATAATTGTAAAAGTTAGGAAGATTTAGTTGTTTCCTAATACTTATCCTTTGTAAACCTAATATCTCTAGTATATAAAGAGATATAGGTCGTATAGTTTTCTGTGTGTCAAAGATGTAAACACCAGAAAAGTGTGTATGTGTGTGTGTGTATGTGTGTGTTCTATACGTTAAGTTCTCTAAGGAGACGCCTAGGTTTGGTTGGTTTAGCCTCAAGGATCTTTGATTCCTTGTTATAGTTTAGATAACACGTTCTACCATTGATCAAGGTAGAATTGGGGCTTGTAGTAGTCGTGTATCATAGAAGATAATGATGAAACCTTGTTAGAGTAACATTGTTCTTGTGCTAATTCCGCTATGCATATGTTTATGTTCAATGTTATTTTATCCTAGATTAGATATAAAGATCTAACCAATCTGAGCTTAAAACGATCTAAGGAGTTATTTAGAACTCCACACATAACTTGAGAATATGATGACTTACCACCTAGGCACTCCAATCCACCACCACTTTCATACTTTTCTACATTAGAGGGTTTAGGGTTTGGGGTTTGGGGCTAGATGGCCATTTCGTATTAAAAAATAATAATCATCATAATTTCGTATAAAAAACGTATGAAAACGGACAAAAACGGACGAAAACGAATAAAAATGTACAAAAACGTATGAAAACATACAAAATCGTATAAAACGGATAAAATGAATAAAAATGTGTGAAAATGTACAAAAGCATATAAAACAGAAGTAAACAGATGAGAACGAATAAAAACGTACAAAGACGCGTGAAAATGTATGAAAACGTACAAAAGCGTATAAAAGGATAAAAACGGACGAAAATGGATAATAACGAGTAAAAAGAATAAGAACGTACAAAAGCATATAAAAACGGACATAAACAGATAAGAACGAATAAAAACGTACAAAGACGCGTAAAAATGTATGAAAACGTACAAAAGCGTATAAAAAGGATAAAAACGAACGAAAACGGATAAGAACAAATAAAACGAATAAGAATGTACAAAAAATTATAGATATCATATCTTTCTAATAAAATGATGTTATATACTACAACAACAACAACAACAACAACAACAACAACAACAACAACAGCAGCAGCAACAACAACAACAACAACAACAATAATAATAATAATATCCAAGTGAGGTCGCTTCCCCAAACTCATGAAGAAACTGGCAGATATATACTTCACTCGTGTTACTCAAACAGTCGAATCTACTTTTTCTCTATCTACTCGACAAATGGCTTTATGAAAGTCTCAAATGGAGGATCATACTTCTGACTGGCTTAGGGTTGTTCCAATCTTTGGGTTGAGACAGACTATGAATGGCAGGACATACCGGTGTGTATTATGCTATCGTTTGGGTGTTCCCTTATTCGTTGTTCTAAATCCGTGCTCAGCTCCAGGGTCTTTGTGGCAGATATTTATGGAGATTAGGATGTATCGTGTGCTGGTATTGTTGGTATCAAACATCGACATAACATTGTGTGTGATACCCTTGTCAAAATATGTATCTGGTCTGGGATTTCAGTTGGTAAAGAAGTTGATATTGGGCTTGGTGGAGGGCCAGACAAACCCTTACGTCCAGCTAACATGTTGCTCTACTCGTGGGACGTAGGGCTTGATGTATGTGTGGATCTGACAGGTTCATCGCCCTTGACGCAAACAGGGATGATTGATTTTGCACCGTAACAGGCGGTCATTGAGGCTTCACAATGTAAACGCGTCAAGTATGAAGCTAAATGTGCAGATATTTGATATGGTTTTCTCCCCTTCTCATTCTCTTCTTTTGGGGAAGTTGAGAATGATGTAATGACCTTACTGAAGCGGATTCAAAGATTCTTTGTGGCTCAAGACATTGGGGCACGCGCTGCTATACACATTTTTAATAGGATCGGCTTTGCTACCGCTAAAGGAGTGGGGGCCCAGATAGTATCTCGGCTTCTCTCCAATTTGTTGTAAACCCCTGTTATTCTAATGAAGTGATGTTTTATAAATAATAATAATAATACTTAGAAAAAAATAAATTGAGGATAGTTTGGTCATTTCGTATTAAAAACCAATGCGGACATCGGCCTAAAAGATAGACGATGCAACATCAAATCAACCATAGGGACGAACATGTAAGATTCCATAATTCATAATGGTATTTTCGTTGGTTGGTTATTCATAAAAGTGCTTTTCTGTAAGTAAGTATATCATTTTTAGCTTTTATCTACATTAAATGTACAAACTTACTTTACTCATTTACAACTCTTATATATATAGGCTAAGGAATGGGCAATACCCGTTGGGTAATATATATGTGTGCTAATGGGAATGGACAAAGTACACTTGTACTTCTGTTCCTATTACAATTGTCTGTTTTAGGTAATGGACAAACATACTTTAGGTAGAACAATGATGACACTTGTTCTTGTTATTTGTTCTTATTATTTGCCCACACTTGGATATGTTGACTTTGGTAGATAAGGACTCGTACTTATCCTTTCAAACATATCCCGTCTATTCTGCAGTTACTTAGACATTTTGTCTAATCCTTCAGGTCTTCTTTTGTTGATGAGATCGAAAGGGATTTAGTGAGCTTATTTTCATCGCTCAATGTACCTATTACCTTCTTCTTTTGGTTCAAAGACTTCATTCACTGAGTTCCGCCTCAGTGAATGGTGAGTCTTTCTCTTAAACTCAGGCTAAACGTCTTGAAGATAACTCACCAAATGACTATTCATTCAGTGACTTGATTACATGTTTATGGTGATCTAACACTTATGATGTTTTATACTTAAATTCTAAGATGAAGATTATTAGACACTGAATTGGCCCAACACAATTAAAAATAGCTTAGATCTCTTTAAAATTGTAGACCTTTTCATTACACCTAGTATTGAAATGATTAATTACTCAAATATATGGACCTTTTTCAAACATTTGTAGATCTACTAGACACTTATTTGCGCATACCGACGACGGTGTATAGAACTGCCAATTTGTATCTTTTATGTATATATTGGTGTGGAGTTGGAAAGAATGAAGAAATTTAACAGATTAAAATAGAATTAAGTATTTAAATAGTTAACTGATTTCCTTGCCTTTTATAAGTAAAGTCATTTTTGTCTAACAACACTACTATTTTTTAAGTTATAAGTTATATGCATTTGAAAGATCTTTTAAATAATTTTTCCAGACCGGGTGTAAGCTCGGCCTCGGGCTTTAGCCCATCTGTGCGTCTCTTCTTTCGAGTGGGAGTATGACTATCTATATCTCACCACCTCGATATCTCGCTCCAACGGCAGTGGCGGAGACATGAGGGGGCGCGGTAGGTATGTGCCTTCTAGCAAAAAAAATTGTAGCGTAAATTTTCAAAATATCTAGCTATTTTGTAATTTGCCCCTTAAGAACCTATTTGTGATGTAGTTTATAAAAATTATCAAAATGTGCCCTTCGACATAACTTTCTGACTCGGTTTCTGTCCAACGGGATTGAGTGTTTTTATTAGGGGTGAGCATCAGTTCAAAACCAAACCGACAAAAACCGAACCGATCTGAAATCGACTTTGAGGAAAACATGAACCGAACCGAGCAAAACCGAATCAAATTGATAGTTTAGGCGTGTTTTTCTTCGTTTTAACCCTACAAACCAAGCAAAACCGAAACCGAAAACCATAAATATACAAAACCGAAAACCGAACCAAAAATGGTCGTTCGGTTTCGGTCAGTTCGGCTTGGCTCGGTTTGTCGGTTCCGTTCAGTTTTCGGTTGGTTTCTACTTGTTATCGTGGTTGTTGTTGTAATAATGCAACTGTTAAATAAATGCTTCTAAAGTGATTGGTTTTACAAAAGTAAAAATTCTTTTTATAAAGAGTTAATTACATGTTTGGTCCTTGTGGTTATACCCAAATTGCATGTTTCGTCCTATTGCCTTGATAATTACACTAGACGTCCCTATGGTTGACCCAAATGGGTTGACCAACCCTTTGACCCTAACATCATCCAATATTTTGTTAAGTTTTTGTTTCGTCAGGGGCAAATTCGTCCCTTCACATTTAGTATTCACCTAAAGGACTAACAGCGTTACCCTACAATCTTTATACCATCTCTCGCCAAATTCCACGCCTTATAACTCCCTCGATACCTCACCCTATTCATAATTCACCCAATCCAAAACTACTCCCAAGAACCCTATAACCTTTAAGATCAATGACGTTATGTTTTTGTGGGCATCCTGCAGTCACTCGAACGATGTTAATCCAGGTCGTAGGTTCCTTGCATGCCTACAGCTCAATGGCGAACGTTGTATTTATTTTGACTGGGTGGATCCCCCCATGTGTCAAAGAGCTATGATGATAATACCGGGTTTGTTAAGGGTGAGGAATAGGATGGAAGCTGACATGATGGTGCTTGTGCAAGCAAACAGGAACTTAAAGAAGTATTTGATTTTCAGTTGGTTGGAATTTGCCTTTTTCCAACTTTAATCTTAGGTCTGGTGGTTGTTTAGTGGTTCTCTTTTATTGTACTTTGATGAAAGTTGTAGTATGATGATGTAGGGTTATGTCTATGATCTTAGATAATCTTGTGTCTTGTTCTCTGATGTTGTTTATGTAAGAACCAATGGTTTTGGTATTAGAGTAATGGAAATTGGTATCTTTTATATACTTTGTTTGTTTTGCTTAGCATTTGGTTTTGTTTTGCTTAACATTTGGTTTTGTTCTATTTGTTGTATAAAGCAACCCTGTTTGACTTTGGAAGGTCAAACTCAGTAACATTAGCAACACAATGTACACTCTAAACAAGCACCAAAAAACATACTCTAAATGCCACTTGACTTTAGAAGGTCAAACATAACAATATGACCAAAACCAATAAGCCTGTTTGACCTTAACAATAGTCAAACTGGGGAAAATGACCAATAATGTACACTACATGACAGTTGACTTTAGAATGTCAAACATAGTACTTCTAATTCAGAATTCACATTACATGATACTTCTAACCAAACATAAAGTTAACCAAACATAATACTTGTAATGCAGAGTTAACCAAACATAGAGTTATTACATGACAAAGTTCCTACTTATAATCCAAATTACATGAAAGTTAATAGAATTCATATTGTTTAAAGACCCACTGCATAATAACTGAACTAAGATGACAATTTTCTTGGGATGTGTCAGCTGGCAATTTTCTTGGTCAATCTTTGTACTGGAGCTGGTCTTGGTGCCTGAAAATCTTGCCTTGGTCTTACACTATGCTGAGTTGGTCCTTGGCTTGCCATGCTTGGTGCTGCACTAGGTTGACTAGCAGCAAGAGCTTAACTTGAGGCATTCCTTGCACCAGTTGCTGTGCTTTGTACTGCACTGGGTTGATTAGAACTACCAGATTGACTTGAGACATTCCTTGCACCAAGAGCTTGACCAGAGACATTCCTTGCACCAGTTGTTGTGCTTTGTACTGCATTGGGTTGATTAGAACCACTAGATTGACTTGATACATTCCTTGCACCAACAGCTTGACCAGAGACATTCCTTGCACCAGCAGCTTGTCTTGCACCAGCTTGACCAGAGACATTCCTTGCCCTAGAACCACCAGCTTGAGTTGCACCACCTTGACCCCTGCAGCCTTTCCTGTTATGACCCACATTTCTACATTTACCACACTTGACTGACTTGGCCTTCCTAGAAAGCTTGCCTAATGAACAACTTTCACTTACAATCTCATCATGTGACTTCTTCCTCTTCTTTGGTGACCTGCCAATTAGGGGTTTGTACAAAGGTGGTATTATGATTGTTGGAGACTCAACTATTGGCCACATCTCCCGGCCATTACATGGGTTGACCTTGAATGAGTATACATGTGCCCATGTTTTAAGTCTGTAAGCAACATGAACCCACTGTTCAGGTATAGCAACTCCCAATGAATTCTTAGACATGTTGTATATTGCAGCCACAACATGTTTACATGGTATTCCAGTCAGCTCCTACTTCCTATAAGAACACACCCTTGTTTCCATGTTAACAACACACTGATCCTTGTAAGGCCTAGTTACTTGATATAAATAACCTCCATTCCATTGAACAATGTACTCAGTAGCCTTTTTTTATAGCATCAAAGAGGGCTGTCACATAAGGAGTAAGTGGTCCAACAGTCTTAGCTATCACTTTCTGAACTACTACAATCTTCTTCATCAAGTATTCTCTGATATATTCTAGACAAGTAATGATGGGTTGATCTCTGCCATCAACTAACTACCTATTGAACACCTCACAGATGTTGTTTAAGAGTAGATCACATTTGGCTCTGTCTGTTAAACAAATCACACACTATATAAGCATATGACCCATTATTAATATGCTTTTGTCCAGTGTGAGTTAGTTAATTACCTAAAAACTGGGCTCTGCTTCATTGTTCAACTAGAATCTTCATCAACTAATCATAAGCATCAGAGTTGTATGACTTGAGCTCAGCCATCTTTTTGTTGAATTCATCAACAGAAGTGGCTTTGGCTGCATTACAAAGCATCTCCTTGTACACACCTCCTTTAAACTGCGACTTCATATTCTCATGAATATGCCTAACACAGTACCTGTGTTCAGCACTTAGAAACACACTTGCAATGGCTTGTATAAGTCCTTGTGGACAGTTAAGGTTAAGGATGGGATTAAAACTGTACATGTTTTCAGTTTACATAAAACACATGACAAATTATACAATAAAATGTGTACCTTTTGCCTATCAGAAATAAAAGTGTAATTGAAGATGGCTTCTATACCACGATCCTCTCCAAGTAAGTTCAAAAACCAACACCAAGATGACTTACTTTCTGCTTCAACTATAGCATATGCTACTGGATAAATCCCATTGTTTGCATCAACCCCAACTGCTGTTAGTATTTGACTTGGCCAAGGACCTGACATGAAGCATCCATCTAATCCTAAGATTTCTCTGCCACAAGCTCTAAAACCTTGTTTGAGAGCTCTCAAACACACATACACCCTTCTAAAACTTCTTGTCAGAGACTATAGACTTGGTTCTTGTTGTACATCAATCCTAACAGTTGTGCCTGGATTTTGATTGATTAATTATTGGGCATATTCTCTAATCAGTGAATACTGCTCCCTGAAACTACCTGTTATTTTATCAGTTGCAATTCTCTTTGCCCTAAAAGCTTTCATCTTTGAGACCCTCACATCAAATTGTTTCTGCATCTGATCTTGAACTGCCCTCACAGGAATATCAAGATTAGTAGCAAGTGATTTGATAATATGATCTGAAAGAAACCTAGATGTACATGCTTTAATTTCTCTTGATTGTAAGTAGTTGTGATCTTCAATTAATGTTCTTACCTCCTATCTGCCTTCATTGGTGTATGCAATAAGCTTTGTCCAAGGGCATGAGTATTTGTCTTTTTTCTTTGGTTTATTGACCTTTTTACCCTTCCCCTAGATTGTTTTGTCTTTGCCCAAATTATTCTGCTTGCCACTAATGTTGTTCTCTCTAACGACTGGACCATCTTTTGTTTTCATTTTTGCCCATATCAGTATCAGTAGCAACATAAGGGACCAATGCTGAAATTGTGCCTTCACATCTAACTCTCATCCTTTCTTTATTATTTTTTAACATTAGTAGCTTTCTCCTAGTTTCAACTGAATGCATCCTAACTCTTCCTGCCACCCTTTCCTTAGTAGCAAATTGCTGCCCTAAGTAGAAGTAATACTTATTAGGACCCTTGTTTTTTTGCTTGCCTATTCTTCTTAATTCTCTAAGTTGAATTCTCCTTTCAGAATCAATTCCATCATCTAAGTCACTGCCAAATGAGTCATAATCAATGACATTTAGATCATCTTCCTGAACCTCAACACCACCTATACTTAAATCATGTTTAGGGTCTGCGGTGAAACTGAAATTATTCATACTCACATGAACATCTTCAACTATATGCTCATCATCATTAAACACTTCATCATGCTTTGGATCATAATCTGAATCCTCTGAATCACTACCACTTGTATAATTTCCTTTTGTGTCACTCTCTTCTTCTAATTCATTATTTGCATCAACCTCCACTTCTTTGAACTTTCCAATAGGACCAACCCCTTCTGTCTCAAATAGCATCTCCAAGTCAAGCACATCATCGACTATAGAACTGTTATCTACATGAACTACCATCTGCTTCCCAGTTATCTCATCCCCGGTGATCTGCTTCCTAGTGTTTGCATAGTCACCTAGTATCTCATCAAGATCTTCAAAAGGATCATCAGCACTCTCTACTACAATTGGTCCTTCCACAGAACTAGCAGGCTGTTTTTTACACAAATTTTTCATTACTTCACCAATGCTTAATGACTTAGAGCTAACCTGTTTCCACTCTTATTTCAAATTTTTATGACACATAGGTGTTAAATTCCTATTCACATCAGGACTGCTATCAATTTCTATAGGAGCATTTCTTAAGTGATTATCAACTGCTATTGCAACTCCCTTCTTAGGTGTAACAAAGATACTTGTGTTTACATTACTACTTCCATGTTCAACATACACCAAAATGATCTTATAGTCCTTAACATACTTTTCTATCTCTAACACATCAACATCAACATTCAAAGGGTGCATACCATAATCTAAGCCTAATCTTGGTATCAAAAAATGGTAGTACATTAAGTCTGCTACACCATAACCTAGTTTAACTACCATATCTTTAAGGTCATGTAAACAAAACTCATCAATGTCAACAACATTAACTGTTGATACTTGTCCACCAACGTAAGACCTGCTAGGTATTGGTGTAAAGCACCCGCCATGGTGGATTTCCAAAAATGAGTGACTTAAGGCTACGACCTGCAATTATAACCACGTAATATTAACAACAATTGTACCTTCTCTAAAAAGCTCCATCACAATTTTAAGTAACACGAAAATGGTTTTCCAATGTTCTTACCATTTTGTGCAGCTTTATCAGTCTTTGAGCTATCTTTAGGCTTATTCAAATCAAAACTTATCTTCACAATGATCAGTCAATGAAGAACAAACTCAGGGATTGCATGTGTGAGAGGACAAAGAAGAAGAAAGGACGAAGTGTGTAACAAAAGAGTCAAAGAGTCAAGTTTAAGTATATGTTAGGTGAATACTAAATGTGAAGGGACGAATTTGCCCCTGACGAAACGAAAACTTAACGAAATATTGGATGGTGTTAGGGTCAAAGGGTTGGTCAACCCATTTGGGTCAACCACAGGGACGTCCAGTGTAATCATCGAGGCAATAGGACGAAACATGCAATTTGGGTATAACCACAAGGACCAAGTAATTAACTCTTTTATAAAAACAGTAACGGTTGTTTCACATAACCGCCAAAATCAATACAAAACTAACGAATTCTCTACACATTAAAGTGATAAAAAAAATTTACTTTTTTGTCTCTGTTTAATCGATATAATACAAATAACGTTGGTTAATCGAATGAATTTTGGTGGTTACACAAGAATCTACTTAATATGCTTATGTCGTGAAGTTACTGGAGGAAGAATTTGATTATATTGTATCACGAGAAGAAAGAATTATATATAATGGGGAACCCGATTGGATCGATAGTTTCGGGTCTTGGGCACGTAGTTGGAAGTATATTTCGTCCTCAACTCGATTTTCTTTCGGGAAAGAATTGCTTGTAATTTCTTCATCTTTACTACTGCTACATCATACGTTACTATATCTTAGTGTTTTATTTTTATGAAAATGTTCCTCATGGAATTGAACAACGTTCGATTTCATCGGTATAGTCCCTTACGTGGTTGTTCTTTTCTAATGTGTTAGTAAGGTTACATGTAAAGGGTAACCAACTTTCGCCGTTGGAATGTTATGTCACATTTTGCAAATTTGACCCGAAACCATTCATTACATATGCTGATGTGGTATGTCAACTGTGTAAAATCAGCGGCATGTCATCTACTATGTAACAGATTTTTCTAAAAAGAATCACATATGAAATTTGTTAGAAAAGTTTGAACGAGACATGGTTATTATCTAATGACATTTGTCTCGTGTTACATGTTTTTTTAATAGATTGTTGTTGAGATGTCAATCATTCAAAAATGATATGTTAATTGCTGAACTGATGTTATGGTTTTTTTTCTTATTGATCAGCAAGTGCGGTTCAACATGGGATATAGAATGTTACGTTGAAAATTTCTGCATAGACCATCTCCTGAAATTCTTTGCGGTTTCATTGTTGTTCTACATTGGTAAGTTTATCCCAAATTTTTCATGAACCGAAACAATATGATTCATACATATCACTAATCTCATTACTTAATATGTTATGGGTTCATTTGCAGTTCTTCTAGCATTGTACACATTATACAAATTGAAGGTATTTCACTGCATTTTCAAAGTTATTTTCAAAATGATCCATGCGTGCTTTTCAACATTTTTCACAATGTGGGAGCAAGCATGCGAGGTGTGTTATCATATGCTGTGTAGTATCAAGCATAGGCGTAGAAGACGCAGGGGAGACATTGAAATGTTGGACATGAGTAGTAGAAGCGATCAGGATGAGACTGACATTGACACAAGTGTTTCAGAACCTTATACGACCAGAAGGAGATTTTGGTCAAGAAGAGATCACAAAAGAGACCATCTGAAAAGATCATTGAAGGCCAAGAACCATCGGGTGCGTTTAGGTGTTGATAGTGGTCATTCTGTTTATGTGACAAAAAGAAAACATATTAAAGATGGCGATGTTCGGGTAACTAGAGCATCAAGCTTTGCACGAAGAGCGGGAAAACACAAGAAATCAAAACAAGTACACAAGAAGAGGTAGAAATTTCAATAGTGGTGGTGTTCGGGTTTAGATTGGATCGTTGTCAGGCCTAGCTCAGCAACAAAGGGCCAATAGTTTAGCTCATTTTCTGTATTAACTTTTGGGTCATAGATGGTCACATTAGTCAATTTCAGTCAGCAACATGGCATCTGTTATTTTAGACATGAAAACAAAAATGTTGTTTTTTTCTAATCAGTTATGTATTCTCTTAAATATTACTCCTTTCATTTGCAATCCAACGTGTCCTAGTGATGAGTTATACGCAGTGGCGGAGATAGAGAGGGGGCTCGGGGGGCAAGTGCCCCCCTAGCGAAATAAAATTTAGTGTAAATTTTTTAAAATATCTGGCTTTTTTCGTAATTTGCCCCCCCTAAGAACCAATTTGTTGTGTAGTTCTTAAAAATTAACGAAATGTGCCCCCTCGAGTAAAAATTTCTGGCTCCGCCCCTCGTTATACGACTTAAATCATGGCAAATTATCGATGTCACCACGATTAAGGGGGTGTTTGGTTTAGCATATTTTGTAGGCTTATGGGCTTGAAATTGGAAAAGCTCACGGGTTTTTTTTTTATGTTTGGCAAAACTAGCTGTAACTGCAAAGCTGTTAACGTGAACTACAAGCTGTGTATTTTTTTCAATAAAAGTGTTTGGTAAATTACTTGACTGTAATTATAAGATGTAAAATGACTTAAAAGGACATATTTAAATAGATTATATTATGATTGACGGGTATATAAGTAATTTACAAACTTAATAGCTCCTAACAATTTTAAAAGCTTCATCAATCAGCTTTTCATTTAGAAGTTACTTGTTTAAAAAAAAGCTTAAAGTTGATGCATCCAAACAAAGCTATTTATTCTGAAAGAAATTATTTTGTAACAAAAAGCTTACAGCTCTATAAAAAGCTCCTGCCAAACAGGGACAGGAGAGTGTATGACTTATTTAAGTACATATGGGTCAACTTGATAATTCTTAAGCCGGAAAAAGTGGGCTTTCGTAAGCTAATCCAAACCACCACCACCACCCCCACAAAGTAGTATTAACCTCATTCATGTTACTGTAACATCGCAAATAATATCTTTGATCTAATTATAACAACCAATTTGTCCTACTTTTGGGGTGTCAATTCGAGTGCCTTAGAAAGCATGTATATGTGAGTTACTGTCTCGAAAAGATTACATTGTTTTACCACCACACAAACTCAAACGAGGTAAAGCCCTCCCTTTTCAGGAGGTTGGCGTGGTCACTTCAAGGTTGTTTGCACTTAGCGGAATTGAACTTGAGACCTCACACATTTTAAAGTGATAGCCACAAACCCTTTTGCCACTAGGCCACCCTTAAGTGGTTAAGATTACATTGTTTTGTTCTATCTACAAAGTTATATTGTTGCTAGAGTACTTGAATTCAAATGCATAACATGAGGATTATATTCAAAAATCATTTGGATGTTAAAGTAATGGTTCTGTTACCAAATCTAGAAGGGAACATGTTTTTAGCACATGTATGCAAGCAGGCTTCATGTGCAGCAATTATACTATATAATATGGGGACAAAAAAGATACAGTTGGTAGATCAACAGCAGATGCAGCTAATCATTTCTAAGTCAGTGACTTAAACAGCTAAACCATTGTCTTTCTGTCTCTTTGTGATGAAGGATCAACCAGTGGAATACTACTTCAATGCTAGTATTTTAGAAAAGTTTTATGAGGGAGTGAAGTTATATTTATAGTCATTTTATTTTTCATTTTCAGCACAGTTTATACAGTTAGAAGAAGGCACAAGTGTTACATTGTTGGCCTTGTCTCTTCCAAGTTTATATGCGCTAACACTCGACCTGTTTTGAGCAAGCAAGCTCTTCCACTGTCTATTTTTTTTATTTTTTTTGGTGCAGAGCTCTGCCACTGTCTATGCCAGCCGGTTTGATCTACAATTGTTTCATATCCAATATGACTACCCACCCATTATTTTATTTTCTTACAAATAATATTAAAACTTTTCTTTTTACGTATTTAAATAGAAATATCAGAAAAAAATAAGGTAAAATTGATTCAAATAATAGATTAAAATCTTCATTGAGCGCAATTCTAACTATTCATAAGCGCGAAAAAAAATCTGTGGGAGTAAACATAAATGAAATAGGTAACCTCGATGACAGATTAATCAATGAGTTGGAACAAATGTTTAAAATACGACGAAAAGAACAAGGCATAATGCAAGGGCTGGATCACCAGCTTCGAACAAGAAGATTTAAACATTAAAATAAAATGTAAAAAATTTAGTGTGTTTGGCTAAGCTTACTTAGGTGCTTATACTGTGTTAAAACACAATACATTTATCCAAACACCTCCTAAAAAGTGCTTAGAGACTAGGTGTGGTAACACTCTTAAGACAAAAAAGTGTTGTCATCTCAGCGTCACTTCAGCATACCCACTTTTAACGCAACACACCAAAATACCCTCTCACTCATAACTCAAACCAAAACACTAATTTCGAGACCCACCATACCCAATTAAAATACAAAAAACCAATTAAAACAAACAAAAATATCGTCTTTTCTCCCTCAATGCACGTTGATACATAAACAGGCTTAACAGCGTTGGATTTATTTGCTGGGGGTGGTAACATGTTATAACACGGTGCCATATGGGATTAACGCCCATGTGGCGTTACAATACATAGTGCTCTTATTTACAAGAGGAATACTAGATCCACACCCATTTTATATAAAAAAAATTCACACATATATGTGTCAAACAAATAGTGGTAGTGAAAAAAAGAAAGAGAAATGTGATAGATAATGATTGATGGAACTAACATGCCACATGTGTATGTGAAAGTTTTTATGTGAGTTAGGAGTGGATGTAGCATTTCTCTATTTACAATTTGAATGGTTAAAAGGGGTGTGTTTTGAAGGTGTAGCCAAAACACGATAAGCCCTTTTCAATATACTAACAATCAACAGCATTTCCTTTTCTGTGAACCACCAAAAACCGAAAAAAAAAACTGATTTCAACATGCTTAATTATGATATATAACAAAATAAGCATTAAAACAAAGAATTGCAAAATTTATAGAACTATAATGAAATACAATAGTTGTCTGTACAAAAGACCCCTCTATTAGCAGATATATGGCTAACACCGCCTAAACATTTGGATCTACTCTAGAAAAGAGGTCAATCTCCCTCGTTAAAATACCTAATACTATTACTCACTAAGAATTAACTCCTAAACCAGTCACGAGATCCACTGATATCATTCGCCCAAAAACGACCTCATAAACTGTTAATTCTACACATTACAATTAGCTTCTCAAAAAAATTCCCAACTTACCCTCAGAAGCACAAGCCTTTGTGAACAAGTCAAGACTGTTCTTGCAGCCTTACCTGCTCATGAGCTTTTAAAGCATCGCAAGTGAAATTCTCTAAAGCCTTAAAGATTGGAATTACACCGCCTTGTAAACTACTTGAACCACCATTGTAAACTAACTTCATAGCTTCTTTATGCCTTGCCCATTCTTCTTCCACCTTTCCGGCTTCTGAAGGAACCATTGACCCGTCTGCGTTATCTGGCCCAATATTTACATGTTTTCTTGCAAATTCCTTGGCTATATACTCTTTTTTGAGCAGGAGTTGTTGGATATCGTCTTGTCTCTCCAGCAGTTGCCTCAAATTTGAAGCAAAACCGTTCATTGCTTTCGAGACTCTTTCTTGTGAAACACCTTTGATTTCCCTTTGCCAGTCGTTGCATATTATGAAAATTGGAGGAGCGCCTATGCGACCAGGGGAATAAGGAATCTCACCATCAATGGTTACTTCCGGTTCGTGATCAATGCATTGCAGTAGCCAACCATTTAAGGAATCAACATATGACTTCTGAGCATTAATCCAGTTATTAAAATGTTGGCACCAGGTTACAAGTCTTGTTTCAAGCTCAAGAGTGATTCTTAAGCTTTCATCTCTTTCGAGGGTTGTGTTTGCCCTTAGAGTCCGACTTCTGCTATCCATGATGGCTTGAAATTGTCTTCGATGACATTGCACAAATGATTGCCACATTCTTATTAGTCTGTAGAAAACAAAATAAAATGTATAGTTAGGATCGGGCGTGATCATTTGATGCAGAAGTGCCAAAATGAAACAAATGCACAATTATGAGCACACGTTTTGAGAGTAAATAAGTAGATAACGCCTAGAGTTATGTATCTAAATGCCCACACTAGGATATGAAGGTCTAACACAAATCATTAGTGTTTATGAAAACATAAAGAGGGGCACGTGTTTGTGCTTGAACTCGGGTGTTTGGATGTGTTCTGAAATTGATTATGTGATATTGGGTAATAAGTAATGTTATTCACCCTTGGATAATCAGTTCTGTGGCAGAGCTGGTATGAAAATGAACATCCACAATTGATCACGTGCAAAATTTGTTTATCCAAACATTAAAATTGGTTATAAACTTATAATGACTTAAAGTTGTAAAAATCAGTTTCAAAATGCATATCAAAACACCAGTACATTTTGTAACTTAAAAGTATAAAAAAACGAGCTTAGTAGAAGAGGTTCATACCCGTAGATCAATTCACTGACTTGCGGCTGCAATTCTTTGTCCCTAACCTTGTGTATCTCCCTAGATATGGCATCAATAGCTTTGATTGATACATTAAGTTTAGTCGTTAACCTTCGTATAGAAGCCTCTGCAGCCTCAATCTTACTCGATTCTGCTCCATTGGCATCCAATTCAATTAACCTCTGGTGCATTTTCTCGTACATGATCCTTATCCTTTCTTCATCCTAAAACCAGACCAACCACCTGATGTATCAATATGAGATTACTAAAATGATATCTGAAAATGAATGGCTAAACAATAAATAATCCAAAGTAACACCCAGAAAGTTTATAATCAATTTTGATTGTACATACAAAAAAAAAAATTAATGCTAACTATTAAGATGATAATGATCATATTACCTTTACTGCCTTGTACAATTTTTTCTCCCATACATACAGTTTCTCCAAAGTAGAAGAAAGGTTAATGGCTCCATCATCCGAAACTGTATCTAGATTATAGGATCCTGCTAACTTCGTTACATGAGAAGCTGATCTTACAGGTTGAATTGGATGGTCTGAAGTTGTGGACGAAGGTGCTAGAATCTTGGATAAACCCACTACAAAATGACATATCTAAGTTGTCAGTGATACAGTTTAATATTTTGAAGCAACTTCTGAACAGGATAGCGTAAATGGCAGGACATGCAACACAAGATATAATACTTCGTACAATTTACATAGTAGTTTGCGATAAATGTGTCACATGCTCTAATGAGCCTATTGGTGATATAAGTTGATTGCTTTTGCACCATTTACAACATTTTCCATTGAGAGTGTAAACATTGTATCAGTATATATTATAGGGACGAAAAGCAAATGTTATCTACCTTTAAGAACTGCAAACCTTGATTGATAAGGCAACTTCCCTGCCTCAAGCATCAAGGCGACCTCTTTCCCATAACTAAACGCAGTCTCGAATTCATCCTTGATTTCAGTAACCACCTCATGAAGATCCCGAGAACCATGAGGAGATAATGTTGTCAAACTACTCAAAATTGAGGATTCTAACTCTTGTGTTGACCCCTCATCTACATCAAAACTTCCCCCCTTTTTATGATCATGCCCCTCGTCCATGATGTGTGAAACGATCGTCTCTGAGCTATTCTTATCTACTTCAATGTCAACAGAATGTGCACCCTCATTATTTTCCGTTGGTATTGAATGAAGACTGGATTCGCTTTTTCCTGGTGGTATTCTTCCAGAGCTAACCTCAGTACTACTAGAATGTCCTTTCCATGAACTGCCTTCAATATCTTCTTTTCTAATCGGTCGGGATATGCCTTCACCTATATTTCTTTTTGTACTAAATGTGTTCCCCTTTCTAAACTCTTCATGGTGAGACTCGGTTTCTGTTTCTTCTTCTAAATCAGGAATTCCCTCCCTTTCTCTCACTTCACTCGAATCTGGACTACTAGCCATTGATTCATACCCGTGCCCATACCCATAACTCTGGAATTCATTATCATACGCATCAAAGAAATTAAGATAATCAGATGCCATAGGTGGAGGAGGAGGTGGGGGACTTTTCGGTTTCTTAGGCTCTTGAGGAGGTTGTGCAGGTGCAGGTGCCCCACCATAAGGAAATCCGTACCCATACCCAAACCCACTTCCATACGGATCATATTGTGTCGGATCAACCCATTGACCAGTTTCTTGATATCCCCTTACTTCCTCCTGTTGAATCACAGTACGGCTAGCTGGTGCAGACTTTTTCATATAAGAAACATACTGATTTGAACCCGTATACGCATTCCCCCCATACCCATTATAAGAATCAAAATTTTCCTGATACTGACCCCATGGAGGCTGATACTGCGACACAGCTGGGTTCTCCACATACGGGTCACCCCCACCCACACCCCAACTTTGGTTTTGTCCCCAAACAGGCTGATACGGCAATGCAGATGGGTTAACCATATAAGGATCACCCCACGCAGGCTGCTGATATGGCACCTGCATTGGTCCTCTATTCATTACATAAGGATCATGATCACCCCAATTATTAGTCTCGTCTGCTCTATTATTCACAAAACGCCCATTGGACACCATTCCATTATATTCACGCGCCATATCATCAAACGATGACACTGGCGGCCTAATCTCAAAACGACCATCACCAAGCCCACGCTCCAGCCCCTGCCCATACCCATGACCATCCTCATCACTGTCATCTACATGAATATGCCCATGATCATGACCATGACCATGACTACCTAAATCCGAACTCAAATCCGAATCATCATCACTCTCATCACTACCACTATGCATATCATGTAAACGAGAATCATTAGACACCTTACCAAGACTCCTCTTACTATCATCAGGCAATGTAAGCACAGGGGATGAAGATGGATCAGGTGAAGGTATAACTAACTGTTCATCCACAAATCTAGACAAGGCGTAACCAATATCTTTCAAACTATGAAAATAAGCTAAATGGGAAGTGGATAAATCATACCTATAATCAACAGCTGATTTAATCAATCTTTTTCTTTCCCTACATCTTATAACTAATGGTAGATCATCTACTTTAGATACCTTACACCCCATTACACCTTAAACCCTAAAACTAATAATCCCATAAACCCTAACCCTGTCACCTGCACATTAACTAACATTAGCAAAAAACATTAAAAACAACACAGATCTAATAAACTAAGATATGGGTATTGTTTATTTTAATGTTTTTGAGATGGGTTTTTGATAATGTGATTTATAAGGACTTGTATAGAGATTTTTTTTTTTTTAGTGAAAATAAATTATTATTTAATGGAATAAAAAAATGTTGTTTATATTGAAGTGTGTGATATTGTCATGTGATTGTGTACAGAGATTTTGTTGTACTATACTACAAGAATAGAAGATGGTTTGATGAAGATGAAGATGAAGATGGGTTGCATGTTTTTTATTAATGTTAAAAAATGTATATATACGACTTTGAGGTTTTTTATTTTATTTTTGGGTAGTATTTATTTAGGTGACGACAAGATTTAGTCTTGAATATGTTGTTGTTGTACAGTTGTTTGTTAGTAAGATAAGATTTTGACAATTTTGTTTTAGCTTCGTATCCAAGTTGTTGATTAAGTAATTCGATCGGAGATTGAAATTTTAAGGTTAGTCGCTTTCTCGAGAGGTCATTGGTTTAAATATCGTTAAAGAAGGGTTGGAAATAGTCCTGTGGTTAATCTGATGACGTTACGTACATCGGAGTCAAAAGACTCGCATTCCTTAAGTAATCTCGACTGAGAAAACCTCATCTGTTTATTGGAGATTGAATTCTATCAATGGTCTGAGAACTTGTATGTTTAAATTTAAAAAGTATGTGAAACAGGTTTTGATAACATGTGATCGATGAGAATATGTTATGGGAGGTGATTTGTACACCTTTTTTTTTTGTCATACATCACAAAAGTCACAGTGATGTACACAGTACAACACTTTGATACGTATTTTATGATGAATGACAAAAAAAAAAATGTGTACAAATCACCTCCCTTAATAAATTAATTAGTCCATCTCAAGAAACATGTAAGCTATCAAATAACAATACGCATAATTAATGTAAAACTAAAACTTACCTGAAGCGATGAATAGAATGCTAAGGCCGAAGAACACAAGTGAAATAGTAATGTATTTACTTGTCTCTTTTTATAATGGATTAAGTTAATATTCGGTGGAATTAATTCTCTATTTATAAGAGAGATCAAATATATCAAAGATTTTGCTAACTAAAAAATTATTAAATACACATTAAATGAACTTGTAAATTATTGGGTAAAAGCCATATATTACCAACGTACTTTTTATATTTTCCCGACTTGAACTATTTACTTTTTATTAACATGAAAACTCACGTACTTTCAAATTTTATACCGACTTGAACAATTTACTTTTTTATAAATACGGAAACCCACGTACTTTCAAATTTTGTACAGACTTGAAACACATTATATATTAAATGTCCATTAAAAAAAAGTAAATAACACCATAAAAAAATAAAAAAATACACGTGGATATTAAATATATAATGTGTTTCAAGTCGGTTTAAAATTTGAAAGTATGTGACTTTCCGTATTAATAAAAAAGTAAATAGTTCAAATCGGGAAAATATGAAAAGAAAGTTGTTAATATATGGCTTTTACCCTAAATTATTATATTTGAACATAATTTTCACTTGAATGAATTAACTTTTTTTTATATATAAACAGTGTAATCCATACCAATGAGCATATGTTAGCAAAACTCATATATCAACTAGTATATATACTACTTATAAAACAAAAACATCATTCTCTCTTCATTAATATACAAAAAAATTTAAGTAATACAACTTATTAAGCTTATGTTACAATCCTTAAATGAAACTTGATTTTAAGTAACACATATAATAAAGCTTATGGTACAATCCTTAAATACACAAAACTTATATAGTTTTTAAGTAATACAAGTTTTAATGCTATGTATACAACTATTTAATGCATCAATGCACACATATAATTAATGTTATAACTAATGTTATTATTAAAATATTT
Organism: Tanacetum coccineum; assembly: GCA_026074375.1. Lineage (NCBI taxonomy): Eukaryota > Viridiplantae > Streptophyta > Magnoliopsida > Asterales > Asteraceae > Tanacetum > Tanacetum coccineum. The sequence continues at coordinate 56,984 of BQNB010000624.1, read as the reverse complement.
CACCACTCCAAAGTACAATTAATATAATACATGATACAAACCAAACAAGCTATTAATCAATAATACCAGAAAACTTTTCTTCTAAGCATTTGTCAAACCCGCAAGCCAAACCAATGTTTTAGCTTTTTCATACAATCAACGTGAAAATTGATCATTCGATTGTACTGATTACTGGTACAACAATTAATTAACATTAAACATCTTATGTTTAAAAACACTTTTTATAATTACAATCATTGTATGACAATGACTCGAAAAACATTTATGATTACATTTTCCCGTTTTGATTATTAAATTTTGGAAACGCAAAATATAAAAAATGAAGGTGTATTAAACGGAAACGAAAAATGTGAATGTCACGAGTATCGAAAACAAAGTTTTGGAGAATCAAACATACTTCAAAACGCGATTTTTGTATGCATAATACAAAACGACACACATCGCTTATCATTTCTCGCCACGACAACCGCTTTGGTACTAGCAACGCTCCAGTATCTGCTATTATTATATGAAATATGTTGCTCATAGTCTCATACATAAAGTTATCCAGCATAAAAATCTAGCTATATGTAAAGCTATTGTAACGGAAAATGATGATCGAAAAAATTATTCGTCAGAAATCATGATTGCAGGGTACCTGCCGCTGCAACGCGCGGGTACCCTGCTTGTTAATTATGAAATGTTTTGGTAGTTTTCGCCATAATTTATAAGCATACATCAATAATTGAATTTTCATGACTTTCATTATGGTAACTAGCTAATTGTATTATCAAAATCAGTCATTAATAAATAGCAAACTACATTTATACAAGTAACAAATGACTTTTGGTGTTGTCGTTTAAAGAAAAAAAAAGGAATTAGTATTCTCATATAGACTTTTTTTTCTCAACCCATCACTACCAAAAGACTTTTGTACAAAGCCAAACGTGTCTATATCTAGCATTCTAGCTTCTATATAAGGTTGGTTGAAAAATCGTTAATGTGACAATTTTTCCTTTTTATAAAAATGTGACATGTGAAGGGAAAAATGTAAGAAAAAGTAGGTGGAAAATGAGCCACAGATGACGGAGGGTGTGATAAATAATGTGGAAAGTGCAATCATGGCTACGCATGGCTTCTACTTGTGTAGCCTAGCAAACACTTTTTTAACTTGTACTCTCCTTTCCATGTAAAGTTGTGTCTCTTTTTATGTCCAAATTATTCCCTCCCAACCACAAAACTCAACTTTATATTATCAGGGCTTTTTCTTTATTTATATTGTTTGTCTACTTGTTGTGGAGTCTTTTTAAACAATTAGTACTAATTCATTATTTCTAAGATAGATGGTTTACATAAATGAATTTTAAATAAGCATCTTCATCTTTGTTGTAAAAAAAGAATTACATCATTTCAAAGTTTTTTGGCAAATAAATTTTATAGAAAAAAATTGGACCAATCAGATCGCTTGATTTTGATACGTATGTAAAATCGTGCGATCTGATTGGTTAAAAAAAAGTCAAACTTGAAAAGATACTACAAAAGGTCTAAAAGGGTTGGATCAGCCAAGAAACCTATCGACAAAACCAAAGAAACCTGTTTTACTTGTGGTAAACTAGGTCACTTTTAAAATGATTGTCCATCAACCAAAACTTCCACACCTTCATATCCTTATTCAAACAAAACATATAGCAAACCCAAGTTTCAATCCAACTCAACACCTCAACACAATCAAAGTGTTGACAATCATCAAAAGGACTACAAAAGGAAATACAAGGGTCTGAAAGCTGAGATAGTTATTCTTACCAAAAAGATTAATAGTCTGTCCAAGGGTAAAAGTAAAAAGGGGTTGGTTGGTGAGTCATTTGACAAGGATGAGGAATCAGTGTCTTCGGAAGATAAAGGGGTTACTATGGTCAAAGCATTTATGGCTATTGCTGAGGAAGAACCATATGTTGGAAAGAATGATGTCAGATCGGGTCAGTGGGTTGAAATCACCATGAAAAAGGTACAAAGACTTCTTTTTATGACTGATGGTGATGAAAGGAGACATGTTCTTGACTATACCCATGTTGATCTTCATTATGTGGAGGATCAGAGGAAAAACTTGCTCAGCAAGTTTAACTCTCTTAACCAAGAGTTATCCTTATATAAGTCTGAACTAGCTGACCTTAAAAATGGCAAGGCCTTAAACTGCTCTCTCCAAAATGTGATCTCCAGATTAAATCTGGAAAATGAATCTCAGAGATATGAAATCTCTGACTTAAAAATCATTAAGAAGTAGACCTCCAGCAAAGTCATTCTTGACCAATTGCTCACTGAGCAAGTACCTGGTAACATTGTTCGTGCCTTAGAAGGAAGAGGAAAGAAAAAGGACACCGTTTCCTCAAAGGAAGTATTGTTTTCTAAGGAATTTGAGTCTTCATCTAAGACTGTCCCTGAAGTCACCTCTGACTCTGAGTCTGAGTGTGAAAATCTGGAACCTCTGCCTCATCTTCCTAAACTTACAAAGGTTGAACACATTGGTACATCAGCTAATATATTAACCCTTACTGAGTTGACTCTAACCCATCTGTCTCTGAAGAGATTAAAAAGGTTCCTGACAAAAGGTCGGCGGTCAAAGCTCCTAAGATAAAGGCACAGACTGCGTCACCATCTGCCCCTGACCCTATTGCTATCAAGAAAGCTGACTCATTCACTGAGAAACTGCTTCTTAGTCTGATAGAATAGGTAAAAGGTCTTAAAGAGCAAATCAAGATTCCTTCATACTCCTCTCTATTTGTATCTTAATCAGGAAGTTCTAAATCTACCAAAGGCAAACAAAAGACCTGGTTTGGACCTTGTAAACACTGTAGGTTTAGAAATCACCTCCCTGAGGACTATTATATGAAACCTAAGTGCTCTACATATGGATCCACTGACCATTTAACCAAAGAACATCCTGAACAAGCTGTTGTTAGGAAAACCCTGGCTAAGCTGAAAGCTTAGTCATCTTAGGGGTCCTCCTTAAGAAAGGCACCTACGATTCCAAAGCCCTTCATTGACTGCAAGTACTGTGGTTTCAATAACCATCACTCTGATGAGTGTGAGTACTACCCTGGATGTGACATCTATGGTAGAATAGCTCATGAAACCGCTGACTACACTAAGAAACCTACCTCAACCAAAAGAAAACTAAGGATTGCTAGTCAGCGATCCAATGAACCCACTGAAAAGTGGGTTCATAAAAGAAACTAATTTGTTTCAAAATGTATGTGCATGATTACTTAAAGAGGTTTGTATGATATCTAGATAGTGGCTTTCTAGACACATGATAAGGGTTAAACAATATCTACATAAATATTCAAAGGAGTCAGGTCCAAAGTGGTATTTAGGGATAACTCTTTAGGTGACACAGAAGAATATGGCTCAGTAAACTGCAATGGAATCACTTTCACCAAGGTTGCATATGTGAATGGTGTGAAGCACAACTTGATCAGCATCAGTTAGCTAGGTGATGCTAACTTTAAAGTTTTGTTTACAAAGACTCAGGAAACCATATTTAAATAAAATATTTAAGTTTTGCTTATTTCTCCTAGAAGAAGGGATGTCTATGTTATTGACATGTCATCCTACAATGAAGAAAGCAATGCTTGTTTCTTTACCAAAGCATCCAACAATGTTAACTGGTTTTGGTATAAGAGATTATCCCACCTCAACTTTAAAAACATCAACAAACTTGCAAGACAAAATTTTGTAGCTGGTCTTCCCTCTCTGACTTACTCCAAAGACAAAACCTATTCAGCATGTGAGAAAGGGAAGCACCATAGAGCATCTTTCAAAACCAAGAGATCTTTTTCCATCAGCAAGTGCTTACATCTACTTCATATGGATTTGTTTGGACCTGTTAAACCCTAAACTATCAGCCACAACAAATATACCCTAGTTATAGCAGATGAGTACTCAAGGTACACCTAGGTATTTTGCCTCAAGAAAAAGAGTGATGCAGCTGATTGCATCATGTCTTTTATCAAAAAGATAGAAAATCTCAATGAAGTAAAGGTAAAGGAGCTGAGAAGTGATAATGGAACAGAGTTCAGGAACCACAAGTTGGAAGAATTCTATGATGAAAATGGAATTTCTCATCTCTTTGTACCCCTGAACAAAATGGTGTAGCTAAAAGAAGAAACAGAACCCTAATTGAAGCATCTATGACTATGTTAAATAGTGCAAATCTCCCTAAATAGTTTTGGGGAGAGGCTGTAAACACTACTTGTTACACCCAAAAAAGATCCATCATTGTCAAGAGACATGGGAAGACAGCTTATGATGTATTTAGAGAAAGATCTCCTGATACTACTTCCATGTGTTTGTTTATCATGTGCACATTCACAATCACATATACCACTTAGGAAAGTTTAATGAAAAGGCTGATGATGGATTCTTTCTTGGCTGCTCTCTAATGGCCAAAGCATTCAGGTATTCAACATCAAAAGGCAAGAAATAGAAGAAACCTATCATGTTACATTCAGTGAAGAAATCAACTTTAATGAAGAAATCTCCAAATCCAGCATATAGGGTGATGAAATCAACTTTAATGAAAATAGATCCTTCCCTGATGATGAATGTCTTGTTCCAAGGATCAAAGTATCTCAATACTCTGGTAATGATGATTACTCTCCTTATGTCTCAGCACATGATCCCCTTTCCATAAACAATATCTCCATCCCTGACAATGTCACTCCCTTAGATTCACCTATCCTTCAGGACTTAAACTCTTCTGATGAACAACCTGAATTTACAATAGCTGATGATCATCTTGTTCTCAATGAACATGATGACTATGAATCAGTTGAAGACCTTGGAATTGCTGAGGATCAAGTCTCTACCATCATTGAACCTGTCAAAAATGATGAACCCTCACCAACAATCATATCACCATCAACTGAAGTATTCATCAATCCTCTTATACCACAAGATAGATGGTCTAGAGAAAAGCACATAGAACTGGTTAACATTCATGGTGAACCATAAGCTGGGGTCACTACTAGAAGCAGAATCATAAACTCTGAAGCTACATTAGCATATGAATGTCTTTATGTTAACTTTCTCTCTAAGATTAAACCAAAGAAGCTGATTGAAGCTCTAGAAGAAGAAGGATGGATTATTGCAATGCAAGAAGCGCTGAATCAATTTGAAAGAAATAAGGTCTAGACTTTGATTCCCATACCTCATGGAAAAACCATTATTGGAACCAAATAGATCTGGAAGAATAAGATGGATGAACATGGGGTTGTTGTCAAGAACAAAGCAAGGCTGGTTGCTCAGGGGTACAATCAGCAGGAAGAGATTGATTATGATGAAACTTTTGCACATGTTGCAAGACTTGAAGCCAGCTTACATAGGTTTTGTGGTATTTCAAATCGATGTGAAAAGTGCTTTTCTTAATGGAAAGATCTTAGAAGAAGTGTATGTTTAACAACCACCTGGGTTTGAGAGTAGTGAATTTCCCACCCATGTGTGCAAGCTTGATAAATCTCTTTATGGTCTGAAATAAGCTCATAGAGCATGGTATGAAACACTTTCTAAATTTCTCCTTCAGCACAAGTTTGTTAGAGGTACAATTGACAACACTCTTTTTACTTATAAAACTAAGAGCGATGTTATAATTGTTCAGATATATGTGGATGATATCATCTTTGGGTCAACCAGTGTTAAACTCAGTAAACAATTTGCTAAGTTAAAGACTAAAAAGTATGAAATGAGTATGATGGGTGAACTAACCTATTTTTGGGCTTTCAAATAAAACAAGATTTCAAAGGAATCTCTATTTGTCAAGAAAAATATATTAAATATTTACTCAAAGAGTATGATCTAGCTGATAGTGCCTCAGTGAAATGCCTTATGCTTCCCCCAAATAATTTGGGTCCTGATGAGTTAGGGGTCTCTGTTGATGAGACTTTGTTTAGAGGCATAATAGGGTCATTGATGTATCTTACAGCTAGCAGGCCTGATATCCAATTCTCCACATGTCTCTATACTAGGTACCAAGCTAACCCCAAGGAATCCCACCTTGTAGCTGTAAAAAGAATTTCCATGTATCTGAAAGGAACTCCAAACATAGGCCTTTGGTATCCAAAAGGATCAGGCTTCGACCTAAAGGCATATTCAGACTCAGACCATGCTAGATGTAACCTAGACAGAAAGAGTACCTCAGGGGGTTTTCAAATACAAGAAGCAAAGCTTAGTGGCTATGTCATCAGCTAAAGCTGAGTATGTTGCTGCTGTTGGATGTTGTGCTCAAGTCCTCTGGATCAAAAGTTAGATGGCTGACTACGATGTTATTTATGATAAGGTGCCCATATTTTATGATAATATAAGTGTCATTGCCATTTCAAATAATCTAGTGTTGCATTCTAGGACAAAACATATTGACATCAGGTATCACTTCATCAGGGACCACATTTTAAAAGGTGATATTGAGCTTCATTTTCTACCCACTGAATTGCAACTAGCTGATATTTTTATGAAACCTCTAGCTGAGCCTAGCTTCACTAGATTGGTCACTGAGTTGGGTATGCTCAATACTGAGAAAGATGTCCCTGTTAAGAAAAAGATTTTAAGTAATCCTCTTACTTGAATATCAAATGTTTTTTAAGGTAGCTTTAATGTAACTATTAAGTTCAATGACAAATATTCTCAATATTTAATTCGGATTTACTCTAAAAGGTTACTTACTTTCTCGGAAAAAATGGGGATTTACAATGCACGAAGGGGCAAGGGGCCCACGTTTTGTGATAGTTTAACTACTACGCATTTAATGCGGATCTCAAACGTTTTTTATTTTTCAAAATACAAAATCTTTTGTGGTATAAACTATTCACTTTTCACACACATACACACATTACTTTTCCAAATCAAAACCCTAAAATCTTCATTTTCATCATCTCTCACAAAATCCTTTTCATCAAAAGAAGCTAAAACCTTTCATTTAAACAACAATGGCTTTAGAATCTGTAGAAACTAGAAGGGGGGTTGAATAGTTTACAGGTTAATTTGCGTTTTAAATTTTTTACTTCTAAAATTGTTAGATTCTAGTATATGCTTAATCAATCAACAATATGAACCAATCGAGATAACTATCTACTTGTAATAACTACACAAACAATATATGAGAAACACAAACAATATAAAGAGATAAGGGAAAGAACAATCAAACCAAGACACCAAGATTTATAGTGGTACATCTACGAAGCTCTTCTTCGCCCTACTCTACTCCCCGAGTATCCGACTCGAGATTTCACTACGTCAACAAGATCCCTTCAGGCGGAGAAAACCGTTTACACGTCGCTTACGTTACTTTCCGACACTAAGCTAAATGTCGAGTCCTAATCTTAGCTTTAACCAATCTACCACTTTACAAATACTACCCAATCACAAGATCTACAATATCGGATTTATACACTATCCGATTCATACTATCACACAAGATAATTAAAATAGAGATTTGGATCTTAGAAGAAGAGATAAGAAATCACTAATCTATAACACTTCATTTCTTGGTGAATACAAGTGTTCTTCTCTTGCACTTGATAGAAGAAGGAAGAAGGTAGAAGAAGATATTTGATCACTTGAAACAAGATTAAACAATGTTAGTGATCAAGAGATTTAGTAAGAGAAAGAAGGTTTAGAGAGAGAAAGGTGACTAAAAAATTCATGCAAAGAGGTGTGTTTTTCTGCTGAGAATAATGCGGTATTTATAGCCAGGAAATCCCAACGGTATCTGGTGACGGTTCCGGCGGTCTTAGATTTATCTGGGGGCCGCCTAGCCACTAAGGGGGCCACCACTAGACTAACGCTCCCTTTTTGTCTTTTGTGAGAAAGGTTGATCCTGGTATGTTGTTTTCTGTTTTGGGGGAAAAACTACATTCAAATTTATGTTTTTAAACAAAACATTATTTTTATTAATAAAACTATTTTGTGTATTTTTGTAAAAATATAGTTTTGTAGAAATGTAATGGTTAAGAAGAAAAATTATTTTCTTGATCACTAATCATGTTTAATGATTTGTTTACCCATACCTTAAGTGATTTATGTCTAAATGGAAGTTTACGATTAATAACAAGTAAACGTTTATTTTTATCGTGAATGTTTTTACATTTTACCATCTTCAAAACGTAGAGGAGCCGAAAAATATAAATAACGTTTTTAGGTATTATTTGTATTAAAAATCTCCCCTTTTTTGATGATGACAAAATATAAACTCATTTTGTATAAAAATAAAATTTTCAAGTTATTAATGAGTTTTAATCCATTTCTCCTCCTTTCTGTCAAATCCAAAAAGGTTAATCGTCGAGATATAGAGAGACAGAATTCGACGATGCCAATACTCCCCCTTGATATATACTCCCCCTCGTTTGGGGCACCTAGGGATCGAGCTTATGGGATTTTGCTACAAAACCAAGTTAGAAGAACAAGTGCAAGAAAACATTTCTAACAAGTAGCAAGATTACGACAAATATTTAATAAGACAAATTCATTCATCAGTAGAAAATTCATACAATAAGGCATAAATTGCTAATAATACTAAGAAATGACAAGACAAATTCATACTTAAATGGTATGAATACTACAAGATCAATAAACTAAGCATGTCATAGAAAGACTTTTAAACCTAAAGCTAGACTAGTTGATTCTTGATGTCTAGAAGATGTCATAACCAAAAGATGGATTATCTTTAATATAAAGGTGATAAAGGAGAGGTTGGTGAGGCATTATTTGGTGGAGCACAACTTTGAGTGAGAAGAGACTCAAGTCGATGGATGTCATCTCTTAATTTATGAAAGAGAGTTTGGGTGTGCATGCAACAATGACAAAAACCAGAATGCAACGTGACTTGGTCACTTATGGCAGGTTGAATTATGGTAGTTGATGGTGAAGGTGGCGATGGAGGGGTTTGTGTAGATGCATTTGCTACACGTTGTAGTTCGGTTTTAATGATGTTGGATAGGTGATGAAGGTGGTTTAGTTCGTTCACGATTTGCTCCCTAGTTTGATTTTGTAATTGAGTGGTTTGAGATGAGGGGTTAGCAATGTTAGGAGATTGTGGTGGCGAAATAATGGGTGAGAGAGGAGGTGAATAGGGTAGAAGAGTGGTGTGTCTCCAAGTGTCGATTATAGACTTTTGGTGTCTTTCTCCATAGTTTTGAGAAAGATGAGAAGAGGACATGATGAGTAAAGGGAAGTTGAAGGGAGAAAGATAGGATGGATGTGAATGAGGATGATGATGAGTGTATATAGGAAAGATTAGGAAATGCATGGGGTTAGGAGATAAATATTCTAATAAATGCTTGGCTAAACAGAGAAATTCCAACAAGATCTAGTGTAGGGATGGTCAAAGATACAGAAAAAGAGAACAGTAAAAATTTTGTGACTCTACTGTCAGCGGTCTCACAAACACTAGGCGGTCACAAACATATTGGGGGGCCGCCACATACGCATAAGATCATAAGTTTAATAACATAGAGTGTTAAAGGCATGCAAATCAGTTTAGGATGATAAAATGGAATGATCATCCAAGGCAAGTTACGTTGCCCAAACTAATTTCTAAAAATCCTACTAAATAGCATAAGTTAAAGTACCTAAGCATAGATAATAAAAGTAAGTACCAACAAACATAACAAAGTAGTAAATATAAATAAATTATTTTATAGCAATTATCCAAATTGCTCACTTCTTCTTCTTTCTTAATAAGTTCTTAATACCCTAAGAAGAAGGCTAGAGAGGGTTATGTTACAACAACTTCTATTTCCTAAGAATCAACTAATTTAGTAAAGTACCAAATAAATGGGTAATCTAGCCTAATTTTATCATGCAATTGAGATAATACACGTTTAGCACGAAGAAGCATATTATATAGATAAGAGAAGTTATACACGTACTAGAATATGGCATAATAATATCTAGTTTAATTTTACAGACAGAGTTGTCCTAACATGTAATCGTGTTGTACTTAGGTCTTGTGCAAGATCTAATTTACTTATGATGATTATGATGTGCACACCGAACATCTTCTAGAAATTCCTCATTTGAGAGATTAGATAGAAGATTCATTTTTGTTGGGCGAGAAATGTATTTATGATGGTTTAGGGAGTACCCGGTTAATTTGTCGAGAAATTTTGAGAGTAAAAGACCGTATGGCAAGATGCCATTAGGGCGATGCTTGAAATCATTTATTCGATTAATAATGAAGTGAGAAAGGTTAAAAGTTGTGGAGGAAGTAATGCAAAAGAGCATATAGGCTTCACAAGCTGATAAGAGATCTTTGTCAATATCAACGGTACATATGATGTTCTCACGAATGAGAAGATGTACCGTCTTGAGATAAGGACATACCTCTTTAACGGAGAGATTGCATGGATCCTCAAGTGCAAATTTAAACCTGTTTAAACGTTTCTTAGTTACGTTGTATATGATTGATGTTAGATGAGTTAAATTGGTATAGAGGAGATCATTTGTTGGAGTTGTATTATGATTGTTAATGGATTTTAGAGACCATTAATTATTATAGAAATAATGTTCTTCAAATGGAATATTAAGTAGTGTTCCAAAATCCCGAAACGATGCACCAACACGTTTTCCATTTATTTTGAATAATATGATCCAAAGATCACTTACTAGAATGAGTTCAAAAGTATGATAAAATTCTATTATGAATTTTGGATATAGGTTTCCTTTTAAGTGAAAGAGAGTTTGAAATCCAATTTTGAGTAGGTTCTTTTCTAAGATTCCTTTTGAATCAAACGTTGTGTCAACAATTCTCTGGATAGGTCAACAAAGTAATTTTAGATATGGTAATTTTTGAGAGGAATTAATGTGATTAGAAAGGTATGGTTCGTTTGAAGTTAGGGAGATGTAAGTTTTTGTGTATTTGAATTCTTCTTGAGGCATTCTTTTCACCTAGTCATAATAATATGAAAATTTTAGTATTTGTCATTCTTAATCTTCAATTCCCTTTAGACAAATGCCTAGTGTGTGCCTATATGCAACGAATGTGGAGTTGCGGTTAACTCGACTCTAACATAAAAACCTATGAGTTAACCCAAATGCTCCTTAATTTAATTTTGCTCATCCAAACATGTCGAAAATACATATGAATTATGTATCTCAAATTTTGTTCATGATATCATTATGCATGTACGCAAAAATGTTTTTAGGATGTATTAACAATGCTTAAAAATATTTTTATGGTGTTCTTAACATGAGTAATTTTGAAAGAAAATTGGGTTTGTGTGCGAATGAAAAACTTTGACAAAATGATGAGTTGTCATTTTATACACTTTTTCGGGGTCATTTAACCTCTTAAATCGTGCATTTATGCCCAAAACAGGTACTTAATCGTTCATTTTTAGGTATTTAGCATTTGGAAGGCATTTGGAGGAAATACACGTGACTTGGGCTCATTTGGAGAAGAAATGGATAAGACTACAGACCTACACCAACATCTCTCAAGATTATGTTCTCAGCGGCTGGAGATGGTGTCACAAGATACACGTGACGCCATTACAATTCACCCCACGACGGTGTCACAAGAAATCATGACAGTGTCAGCTCGCACGACCCAACCCAAGATCTAGAATATTCTACTTCGCGAAGGCGTCATGATTAAAACGCAATGCCGTCGCAGTGATTTTTCTATATATACAAACCCGAACTTAGGGTTTTAAGTGTGTAAATTTAAAGTAAAAAAGGGAGACGAACCCTAGTTCGTTTGGCAGCTTATTAGGACGATTTTAGGGCTTTAAAACCCTATTGTAACTCCTTGAATTCATGTTTTAATCAAGTAAGATTATCTTAATCATTCAATCTGTCTTGTTGTTTGATTATTTATTGTTCTTGCTTTATCTTTAATATTTGGCTAAACTCCCTATTGTGTTCATTTATGATTGTATGAAACCTAGAATGTAGATCTTAGTGGTGTTACTTCTTGTGATGAATATGCATGTTAGGCTTTAGAAAACCAGCTTTTGTCTGTATCGTTGTTGATATGTCTAGGGAAACATGATTGTGTAGAAAGGATACCATCGGGTAACAGTCTACATACTACCTCGCCCATTATATGGTTGATCTACTTTTAATTTATTTCAAATGCATTTAATATACTCTTGGGGGCCTTGTAATAGTCTTCATACTACCATACTTGTGCGTTGCCTTAACGGAATATTAAGTAGACGGCAGGTTCGTGTAATCTGTTCATGACTTAGGAAATAATTACATAGATCATCACAAGTGTGACAAAGCAACAACACTAGGAGAAGCAATCTAGGGAGTGATACATGATTAAATGATTACAATCTTTTTATTATATTGTTATCACCATTAGCGTAGTTTATCATTTAGTTTAATAGCTAAAACCAACCAAACCTCTCAAACATATGATTTACATGCTTTCTATAAAATATAAAAACACAAAAATAATCTTCTCTCAACCCCTAGAATTCTGTTAGACCGTGATCAAGCCTTCCCAACCTATTCCCCTAGAGAACGATAACAACCCCCGAGTCTTGCCTATACTACTACTACAACGGTTAGGTACTCTACCTAGGGAGTTGTAAAACTTCTTGTAGACCCTTACGACAACCGCATTAAGTTTTTGGTGCCGCTGCATGGGGAATAGTTAGGTTTTGATCATAGTTTAACTTAGTTCTACTTGCTTGAATCCTTTCAAGTGAGACTTTAATTTCCACATATTAGCTTTCTTATAGTCTATCTTTTCCCTGTGCCCTTTATTCGTAACATTTGTAAATTTGTAAATTATAATGAATAGGTATGATTATTCTAGCGTAGGTAGGTTTGATGTATTCTTCCGTAATTAACTCTTAGTGTTCCGACAACATCAAGACGAATCTCTCTACGATTCGTGGACTCGTTTCAAAGACGTAATCTAAAAAGCCCCGAATCATGGCCTTAGTATATGGACCCTAATTGAAATCTTTCTTAAACATCTTGACACGTTATCCTGTAATATCATCAATTTGACATCAGAAGGGGATCTTAGGAAGTTTAGTGATATAGGAGCATGGTATGCCATAGAGGATTGTGCCTAATAAGATAAAAAATATAGCAACCCAATAAGCGTTATTTTTGATGAAACAATAGCAAATCCAAATGCTCGAATAGTTAGGGATGATATGGTTAGGGTACAAGTACCTAGGTGCATGGCATGGTTAGATTATGATAAGCATGTAGATAGCCTAAGTACGATAGAGATGAGGTAGGGGTTACAAGCCCTAAGAGTACCACACAAACCCTACCGTCATTTGAAGAATACACACCGCCTGCGACTTACCCGGAAGAAGTAGAAAAGACTTTAGGGACCCCGATAGAGGTAGAACTTTTGAACGAAACAAAACTAGAGTAAGTAGGCTTGAATTGTAATCACAACACTCCTCTTAGTTCTAGGGAAGTTCCTAGTTTTGATGGACCTGGGCCTCAACCTTTACTCAATAGTCCATCCTTAGATGTAAGTCTAGGAGACGTAATGGGCCCCGAACCACCCATCAAACCACATAGTCCGGATAGTTCTAGGATGAAGGTAGTAGATTATTTAACAACTCAAACACCGCCTTCACCTCACGTGGAAAATTCCCATCCTAAGGGTGTGTATAGTTATTATAACCCATGTATAAATGACCCTAAGAGACATTATGGATTTAAACCGGGTTTATTAGGAAAAAGTATATCCCTAGGTGTTGATATTTCAAATTGGGGATGTTTGATGATGATTGGGGATTAGAATATAAGGAAGTTTCTCCTTTAGGGGAAAAACTTAATTTATTCTATAGGCCAAATGAAGTAGAGAGATGTAGGATTCTAGAAGCACACCGTTTAGATCCTATTCTTCAACAACAAATTTCTCAACGTATGGCTCTTTCTCATCACGATAGTATGTACCGTTACTATCACCCGCACTTGAACTCAAGTGTAGGGGAACCCTTCCCTTTATCTGTTAAATAAGGGTAGAGTCAGGCTTGTGACTTGAACAAAAACAAGCGCTTGTTGGGAGGCAACCCAATCAATATTTATCTTTCCCGCATATTAGGAGTGTCTTGTTTTTTAATTCTTTATTGTTTGTTTTATTATGTTTGAATTTTTTTGTAATCATGCTTTGTTTGTTTGTAACTTCGTCTTATTTGCAATCAAAGGTATTTTGCAACAAAATAAGTGTAGGGGAATTATCTGGTTTTTAGAACCAAATTCAAACATTTGAAATAAATTGTTTAGATTAATTCGCGTCAGTTTTGAGTCATATGATTGAATTGTTAATCCTCAGGTTTTTATGCAGCATTTTGTACAGGCTAATAACATATAAGAATGAGTGCAGGAAATTTTTCATCAAAAACGAAAAATGAGTTTTTACACAGTGTGGAGACGACGTCACGATTTACACGCGACGCCGTCATCGCGACACTTGTGACAGGGTCAGGATATTCCTGACGGCGTCAAACGCCCAGTTACAGGAAAACTAAAATTTTTAAATATTTTTGAAAATAAAAACTTATACAACACTTAAGAAAGTTATAATTCTTTTATAAACCTGCAAAACCCTAACTTTAACAATTCTCTCATCCTATCTTTACTGCTTTATAGAGTCAACCCTAATTTTACACTGTATATTATTATATCCCACATTTTATGCTTGGTGTAGTTGTCATTGTCTTTGATTACATGTTATATTTGATGAGTAGAAGCTTAAAAGTTCTTAAGAAGTTTCATTGGATGATTCTTGGAGGACGATCTAACCAGTTATCGCATGTTTCTTCTTCATTGTTGAGCAAACAAGGGGAGTACTAGTGTTTTTTACTTGTTTTCTTTTTTCCTTTATTCATTTTTACGAGTACTTCTATAGAACATTGAGGACAATGTTCAACTTAAGTGTAGGGGGAAATAAGCCTTAGAAACTATTCCTTCAATTGCCATTTGCTTTGTCCTTAAAATGATGGGTAATATATCAAAACATAGCATAAAAAGGTAATTTTGACCCAAATTTAAATTTTTTTATGACACATACCAACAAAAACCGAGTATTAATAGCGTCTCATGGATAGGAATGTATATGACTAGCACAAAAACCCTCATAATTCCACCCCAAAAATGTGAGGTTCGCCTTTAGATCTATAAGAATTCGGGTATCTGTTATTGCTACCTAAGATAGTTTATACCTTTAGCTTTCTCGAGTTAAGGAGTGAGCAATCATGTGTATCTATTCCGTCGTTACGGATGTGTATATGTGGTTTGTCGCCTTTTCTAGAGCATTAAGATCGGTATTAAACTATATGAGTGTACCGATAGTATATTAAATTCTAGAACTTGTTATTGTGATGCATCCCGAGACCGCCTAGTAAGTATTAAGATTTGCTTGATAAGAGGCATTAGGATTAACCCATGTTTTAAACCTGTAATTGTTATGATGGTCACACCGATCATGTAACTATCCCACACCCTTGCAATGCACTCATTTTTAGTGCAGGATACCCCTAGTACAACCCTCCAAGCCTATCCTTTTTCACGATTCTCGTAATTTTCTAGTTAAGCCAGACTATTAATGAAGAGCATTGTTAACCCTTAAACCAATCATTACACCCAAATTACCTTAGCGTACCTTATATGTACTCGCTTTTAGTACATTATTTTTTTAACCCAAGTTAATTATTTGAGTACACGGTTGCTAAGTCCTTATCCTTGTAAATACGACGATTGGGATTCATGGTAGTATTTATTTCACGAAAGAACGGGGAAGAAAAGTTAAGTCAATACCTCCATACGTTTGTTAGATGATCTCCATGTTATTTTGATCCACCTCAAATCGGGTCATAGTATAGTTCATTTGTAAAGTATGTAAAAGCTCAAGTGTAGGGGTACGTGTTATAAACCCCATGTTATGATGTATTATGTTATTCAAAAAAATAAAAAAATAGAAAAGAAAAAGAAAGAAATTGATGTAGAGTTGTGTAGAGTTTGTATATCTTCATCCGAGTCTTGGCTTAGCAACCAAACCAACGTGTATTCGTGTAAATAATTAGCTAACCCTTCCACTCTAAATTCACCTAAAGCCACCCAAATGTATCCTATCTGTTTCCGTTTCTATTATACGTTATCTTACACCTACACCCTACAACTCTTTAAAAGGCCTCTTAGATAGTGATGAATAATACTTTCACCTAGCGATGGAGGTTTGATCCTTTACCAAGCCTATGGTAATTTATATGCTATGACAGGTAATGAGTGTTGATTTTCTATTTCCCCATTATGTTATAATTCATTATATAACCAAGCGAAAGAGAGAATCCTAAACACTTATGTGAGGTGCTAGTATATGCTTTTCGTGCTTTTAATTACGAGGTCTAGAAGGTTGTGCTATAAAATACTTTTAAAGAGTAGGTTAAATGACCCTAATATTGCAATTGTCTAGGTAGAAAAGCCCATTTGCTTTAGGACAAGCAAATCCCAAGTGTAGGGGTATTTGATGAGGTGTCATTTTAAACACTTTTCCGGGGTCATTTAACCTCTTAAATCGTGAATTTATGCCCAAAATAGGTACTTAATCGTTCATTTTTAGGTATTTAGCATTTGGAAGGCATTTGGAGGAAATACACGTGACTTGGGCTCATTTGGAGAAGAAACAGACAAGACTACGGACCTACACCAACATCTCTCAAGATTATGTTCTCAACAGCTGGAGACGGCGTCACAAGATACACGTGACGCCGTCATAATTCACCCCACGACGGTGTCAGCTCGCATGACCCAACCCAAGATCTAGAATATTCTACTTCACGAAGGCGTCACGATTAAAATGCGACGCCGTCGTAGCGATTTTTCTATATATATAAACCCGAAATTAGGGTTTTAAGTGTGTAACTTTAGAGTAAAAAAAGGGAGACGAACCCTAGTTCGTTTGGCAGCTTATTAGGACGATTTTAGGGCTTTAAAACCCTATTGTAACTCCTTCAATTCATGTTTTAATCGAGTAAGGTTATCTTAATCATTCAATATGTCTTGTTGTTTGATTATTTATTGTTCTTGCTTTATCTTTAACATGCTTGGCTAAACTCCCTATTGTGTTCATTTATGATTGTATGAAACCTAGAATGTAGATCTTGGTGGTGTTGCTTCTTGTGATGAATATGCATGTTAAGCTTTAGAAAACCAGCTTTTGTCTGTATCGCTATTGATATGTCTAGGGAAACATGATTGTATAGAAAGGATACCATCGGGCAATAGTCTTCATACTACCTTGCCCTTTATATGGTTGATCCACATTTAATATATTTCAAATGCATTTAATATACTCGTGGGGGCCTTGTAATAGTCTTCATACTACCTTACTTGTGCGTTGCCTCAACAGAATATTAAGTAGATGGCAGGTTCGTGTAATCTGTTCATGACTTAGGAAATAATTACATAGATCATCACAAGTGTGATAAAGCAACAACACTAGGAGAAGCAATCTAGGGAGTAATACATGATTAAATGAATACAATCTTTTTATTATATTGTTATCACCATTAGCGTAGTTTATCATTTAGTTTAATAGCTAAAACCAACCAAACCTCTCAAACATATGATTTACCTGCTTTCTATAGAATATAAAAACACAAAAATAATCTTCTCTCAACCCCTAGAATTCTATTAGACTGTGATCAAACCTTCCCAACCTATTCTCCTAGAGAACGATAACAACCCCCAAGTCTTGCCTATACTACTACTAAAACATTTAGGTACTCTATCTAGGGAGTTGTAAAACTTCTTATAAAAGTCCCTTACGACAACCGCATCACAAAACACATTCAATTATGCTAATCCTATGTCTACTTGAAGCATATAAGTTATACATTGTGTTATTATAGTCCTAATTGCACATAAGCAAAAGAAAAATAAATTCCCCAATTTTGAATTTTTGTTCAACATGAACCCTAGATACAAATTTGAAAGAAAATAGACAAAATGACTTACAATTGATGATCTTTGTGATGTTAGGAATGCTTATTAGTGTTGATTTGATCTTCAATTTATATTTTAGTGGTTTTTTATAAGATTTGGAAGGTTCTGGGTTCGTGTTTCGTCAATGGCTGCAGAGAGGGAGTGTTTGTTTTTGTGTTTTACAAAATGAGGGTGATAGACATAAGTGTCTTCTAGTGGCGGTCCCATATCATTATGGGGGCCGCCTAATTTAATCAGGGGGGCGCCCACGATATGGGGGCCGCCTCCAAGGGAAGAGTTTTGGACAAAAACTTTGACAAACATTTTAGGAGGAGTGACATTTTAATTTGCATTTCGCGAATTAAAAATGCTTAAAGTAATTCAGATGAAGTAATTAAGTTGTCACGACACTGAGTGGAACACGGACTAGAATCGAGAAAGAAGAAAAAGAAGAACGATTTATGAAATGTGTTCCATCATTCCTAAACCAAGACGTAGATAGTTAAACAATTCACGTTTAAGGGGTTTAGTGAGAATGTCAGCGATATTGTCGACGGACGACACTTTTTCGATAGAGATATGTCCTTTCTGGACATTATCACGAAGAAAGTGGTGACGGATTTCTATGTGTTTAGTTCGAGAGTGTTGCACCGGGTTTTTGCTAAGGTCAATCGCGCCTTTATTGTCACACATGATCGAGACGTCGTCGAGTCATATGTCGTAGTCGATAAGAGTTTGTTTCATCCATAGTGCTTGTTAACATGCCTTTCCGTCACTTACGTATTCAGCTTTGGTAGTGGATATAGCAAGAGCTATTTGTTTCTTCAAGGACCAAGATGTTAAACAACATCCCACGAACATACAAATACCGCTAGTACTCTTTCTGTCTACATAATCTCCTGCATGATCAGGGTCGGCATATACTACGGTTTCTATGCCGGTCCCTTTAGGATACCATAATCCTAAGTGCATAGTGCCTTTAATATAACAGAAGATACACTTAACCACTTCAAGATGAGAGGTTTTGGGATCCTCTTGGAAGCATGCACAAAGGCAGACACTAAACATGATATCGGGCCTACTTGCCATTAGGTAGAGTAAACTACCTATCATGCCTCGATACTTGGTACTATCTATCAACTCACACTCTTCGTCTTTCATGAGTTTAGTATGTGAGGACATGGGGGTTTTCATTAGTTTAGAATCTTCTAAGAACAAATAAGGCACAAGTTGCTAGATACTTTTCCCGACCGTTACCATAAAAAAGACACAACTATTTACACAAGCATCTTGATCATAGATAAAAAACAACAACCTAAGCTGGCATTCCCGTAATGGTCAACTTCCTATTCATCCATACTTTACATACTTTTACAAGACAAGTGGCGATATCTACCACTTTATACAAAATTTACATCGTTGACTTATAAGACGTATCAATGAATAGTCAATCCTTCATATAATTCCTTCGGTTTAAGCTTTTGCGAAACGATTATCTTTAAAACTACTCGTCCTGCTTTGTTTTGTGAGATTGTTTCTAATTTTTTTGTTTTTTTAAAGATAAATTACTACGAATCTCGATGTAATTTCACCATCTTCACGATCATAATAACTCCAGATAATTCCTTCGATAATTCTTCATTCTTCGGACGTACCAATAATTGTGATGATAGTAAAAATACATGAGTTTTGACTACTTTATACATTCCCATTTGCAATGTGCAAATTTCTTCCCAACTGTACCAAAGATAAAAAATGACACAAGACTCGGGAACTACATACTTTACACTTTAAGCAACTAGCAACTGATAAATGGACTTAATCTAACAGGGTAGGCTAAGGTGTAAAGGTGTAACGAAATAAACAGTTGGTGTTATTCCTAAAGGATTGGCTCTATGGGTTTTTCTAGAGGTATCTTACTCTTATAATGAGAACCAGTGTAGTTAGTTAATAAAACAACATATATAGGCTTTTTGGATGTAATCCTAAAAATTTACCAATTTAAACAAGTTACTCCATCTAAATCCATAGTACTCATCACTGTGATCTCGAATAGATATACCAAGCCAAGTTCTAAAGTTTACAACATCACCGGCACACTCATATTTTTGTGGACCTTAAAACGGATAAGTTAAAATCCTCCTAACTCTAATAAGGTTATTTGTGTGCGGGTTATGTAACAGTAATTTTACAAAGTATGTTTTGAAAAAAAAATTGAGCATAATTTTAGCATTTTAGTGTGAAAAAATTAGACAAGTATACATTCTAATTCCCATCCCCCACTGAATATACAACATCCTCGTTGTTAGATAAAACTTTAAAAACGAAGAAGAAATCGAATTTTTTTTAGAATGAGAAACTCGCCTGATATTTTGCTCGGTAGATTCTCCATGTAGATTTAATGAGCAAGAATTCTAGATTGTAGATACTTCACCAACATTGTCAATTTCTTTGCAGCGAGGTCTTGTGCAAAATATAGGAAAAACCATGCACTCCTATCTTGGTACCTATGGTTAATTATAAATAAACTAAACTGTACAAGAGACTAATACGCGGTATCCATAAATGGAATATGCCGTATAGAGACCTGTAAAAAGTATCTAAATACGGGTTAGTCTGTCGAATACGCCGTATCATGTGCATGAATACGCCGTATAGACAGATTTGACAATAATGTTTTAAAGTGCATAAAATAAAGGACTGATAACGTCCAGACATTCAATATGCCGTATGGTATGAGATTGGGTGAGTTTAGTATGTGAGGACATGGGGGTTTTCATTAGTTTAGAATCTTTTAAGCCAAATTTCTTAAGCATTTCTTTAATATATTTAGATTGATTAAAGAAGATACTATCTTTCATTTATCACACATGTCTTGACAAGTCGAACCGAATATAATATCGTCAACATATATTTGAACGATGATGAGATTTGAACTTTTCTTCTTAGTAAAAAATATGTTATCTACCATTCTAATTTTGTACTCATGTTTAATAAGAAAAGCTTTTAATCTATCATACCAAGCTTTGGGTGCTTGTTTCAGACCATATAAAGCTTTCTTTAGTTTATAAACATGATTTGGTTTTTTTTAAGTCAATGAATCCTGGAGGTTGTGCCACGTATACCTCCTTATTGATAAAACCATTCAGGAATGCACTTTTTACATCCATTTGGAATAGCTTAAAATCTAAAGCATAAGCATAAGCTAATAGTATTCTAATAGACTTTAATCTAGCAACTAGGGCATAAGTTTCATCATAATCGATGCCCTCTTATTGATTATAACCTTGGGCGACTAAGCTAGCCTTATTTTGAGAAATAACACCGTTCTCGTCTAAATTATTTCTAAATACCCACTTAGTTCATATGATTGTCATATTCTTAGGTTGTTTTACTAACTCCTAAACATCGTTTGCAATGAATTGATTTAATTCTTCTTGCATGGCGATTATCCAACTTTCATCTGTTAATGCTTCATTCACATTCTTAGGTTCTATTATTGATATAAAACAAATTTGGGCTTGTGACCTAAGAGTTATTTGGTTAAGGTTTCTTGTGACATTTTCTAATGGATGATTCCTAGATTCTTTAATATTGACTACTTCGTGAATTTCTAAAGTTTCATCATCAATGTTATTTTCTAAGTTTTTTCTTTTTGGTAACTCTAATTGCTTTGACTTCATCTAAGTCATCATCCACCAAGGGTGATGTCTTAGAGGATGGACGAGTTTCATCGAATGTCACATTGAGTGATTCTTCGATTTTCATGGTATGTTTATTTAGGATGATGTAGGATTTCCTATTTTGAGAGTAACCTAAAAAGACATCTTCGTATGACTTTAGGTCAAACTTTGTAAGGTAGTCTTTGGTGTTTAAAATGAAGCACTTTCTTCAAAACACCCTAAAGTAATCAAGAGTAGGTTTCCTACCTCTCAAGAGTTCATAAGGTGTTTTACCTAAGATGGCTCTAATTAGGATTCGGTTGAGGATGTATGTTGAGGTATCTACGGCGTTACACCAAAACTTTTGTGGTAACGATTAGTTGTTCAACATGGTTCTACTCATTTCTTATAGTGTCCTATTTTTCCTTTCTACCACGCTATTTTATTGTGGAGTGCGTGAAGCCGAGAAGTTATGTGTAATACCGTTGGCATTACAAAACTCTCCAAATTGCACTTCATTATCAAATTCTCTACCATGGTCCGTCCTAATTGACACCATTGAACATCCTAATTGATTTTGTATTTTCTTACTAAAGTTTTCAAATTGCTCGAAAGCCTCGGTTTTATTCTTAAAAAATCTTGTCCAAGTATACCTAGAGTAGTCATCTTCTATGACTAAGGTGTAGAGGTTTCCTCCGTAACTTCGTATGGCGGATGGACCGAAGAGATCCATATGGAGAAGTTCTAAGCATCTAGTCGTTGAGACTATATTCTTAGCTTTGTGACTAGCGTTAGCTTGTTTTCCAATTTTACAAGCATCACAGAAATGTTGATCAAACTTAAGCTTAGGTAAGTTTCTAACTAATTCCTTAAATACTAACGATTGAATGAGACGCATATTGGCATGTCCTAATATCCTATGACACAGCGTGGAGTTTTCATCAATCGTTGCAAGACAAATTTTGTATTTCGGCTTATTTCCTAATTTCATCACGTATAAGCCTTTCTTCCTAATACCTCTATATATAACGTTACCGTCCTTAGTGATTTCACTATCATGTTCAGAGAAAGTTACTCTATATTTATAATCAAATATTTGACCTACACTTAGCAAGTTAAATCTTAAGTTATCTGCATGTTCTACATTATCTATAATGAGAGAGTTATTAGAAATCATACCTTTGCCAATGATGTTACCCCGAAGATTACTACCAAAAATAACATTACCTCCGTTGTATGCCTTGTAGGTTGAGAAGAGATTTCGGTTACCCGTCATGTGTTTAGTGCATCCACTATCCTTTATCCACTCATCGGGTTCCAAGTCGACTCCAAGGCATATCTATTTATATAAGACAATAACTCAAACATTTGGTCCCTAATATCTCATAGGTTCAAAGTTGTTAGTGCTAAACATCCCTTGTATTTGATGCATTTGATTGGGATGTGAAAATGGAGAATACATTTCCCATGGTATGTAACTTTGAGGTTGGAAGTTGTTCTAAGTTACGGGAAAACCATGAGGTTGGTTTTGTCGACCAACATTCCTTTTTGGTTGCGGTGTCTTAGAACGAGGATAATAATTATTGACTCTTCTAGGTGATGGAGATTTTGACCTAAAATTTGGTTTATAAAATCTAACTCCGGGTTTTAACGATGGTTTATAAAATTGTTTAACCTCATTATCACTAGCAACGGGAATTTTAACATTGTTTATCATTATGTGTTTTGGTCTAGGACCCAAAATGGACTTTTGAAAAGAAAAGGATTTTTCAGACAGGCGGTCCCTTAATTGCTTTGGGTATCGTTTGTGTTTTATGGGAGCCGCCCTTAGTATTTGGGGGACCGCCACCAAAAGGTGGTTCTTTCTGAAATTTCATAAATTTTATTTCCTTCGACTTACTAGTTGATGCTTCAAATGAGTTAAACCCTAAACTTAATTTATCTCCGGAGGGTTTTTGATTGCTTAACATTTCATTTAAGCAATGTGTACTCTTTTTAAATTTAGTTAGCTTAAGAGCTTCCTCTCTAAGTTTTTCGTTATCAATTTTAAGTGATTGACAATTTATACATTCGAGATCAACTCCCTTGTTTTTCTCGAGTGTAGAAAATTTTAATTTTAGTTTACTAAGCTCATTTTCTAAACTATTTCTAATAGCTTTTAGTTGTTTATTCTTGGTGATTATTTTTAAACTCATCTTGCAAAGTTTATCATATTCATTATCTAAAGTCGAATCATCTATTGATGAATTTTCATTGCAAAAGTAAGAGGAATCGAAACATACCTCATTTGATGCTTGGGCCACGAGACACATTTCGTCTTTAGCCTTTTCATCATCTTCTTCACTGCTATCACTCCAAGAACCTCAGACGAATGCTCTTTGGTTCTTATCTTTCGGTGGTTTTGAACATTCTCCAATAAGATGATTTGGGTCACCGCATCTAAAACACTTCCTATCACTTTTTCCGTTCTTGTCGTCTCGGCTTCTTTGAAACATCTTTTTGTCGTTCCTAGGTTGTATTACGAATTTGCCTCTTCTTTTGAAGAACTTCTTGAACTCTCTGACCGCCATGGCGTACTCTTCGTCTTCACTTCCGTAAGTCAAACATTCTTCATCACTAGATTCCTTTTTAGCCTTTAAAGTAAACGATCTCCTTTCTCCTTTAGCTTTAACTATTTCAGAATCTCTCTTGATGATCATCTCGTGAACTTTACGGTTCTCGATGAGTTCATCAAGTGATAGTGATGTCAAATCTTTTGACTCTTCAATCGCCGTGACCTTTGCTCTTCATTTAGGATGTAGAGCCCTAAGAAACTTTCTAACATAGTTCTTGCTAGAATAACCTTCATCAAGAGCTTTTAGACTAGTAATAATGGTATTAAATCTAGCAAAAGCACTATCTATAGATTCGTCTTCAGAAATGACGAATTGTTCATATTGTTGTACCAAAAGGTCAATCTTGTTATCTTTGACTTGGCTATTACCTTGATGGGTGATTAACAAAGTTTTCCAAATTTCTTTTGCCGTATTACACATGAAAATTCTTTCATATTCTTTTCTTGGCAAAGCATTGTAAATAACCATTTTGGCTTTGTTATTTTTTGCAAGCCTCTTTTTAAGATCATCACTTTGTTTTTCAAAAGGGATAACCTCATCTAGTTTGGTTTCCGGATTTTGTTCAATAGGTTGAAAATCACCGTTAGTAATAACATGCCAAAGATCAAGATCTTTTTATTTAACATATGTTTCGAATCTATTTTTCCAATAAATAAAACTATCACTTTCAAAGAGTGGTGGTCTTTGCATGGATTTCCGTTCTAGATATTTGTCGGAATTCATAGATCGATCCAAGCTTTCAGTATATTTTAGAAATCTTGAGTGACCTCAGCTACTGATACCAATTGTGGAAACTAGAAGGGGGGGGGGGGGGATTAAATAGTTTACAGGTTAATTTGCGTTTTAAAATTTTACTTCTAAAATTGTTAGATTCGAGTATATGCTTAATCAATCAACAATATGAACCAATCGAGATAACTATCTACTTGTAATAACTACACAAACAATATATGAGAAACACAAACGATATAAAGAGATAACTGAAAGAACGATCAAACCAAGACACCAAGATTTATAATGGTTCGGCTACAAAGCTCTTCTTCTCCCTACTCCACTCATCGAGTATCCGACTAGAGATTTCACTAAGTCAACAAGATCCCTTCAGACGGAGAAAACCGTTTACACGTCGCTTACGTTATTTTCCGACACTAAGCTAAATGTTGAGTCCTAATCTTAGCTTTAACCAATCTACCACTTTACAAATACTACCCAATCACAAGATATACAATATCGGATTTATACACTATCCGATTGATGAGGTGTCCTTTTATAAACTATTTCTGGGTCATTAAACCCCTAAATCCTGCAAATATACTCAGATTATGTCCTAAATCGTTTGTTTTTAAGTTTTTAGCACTTGAATGACATTTGGAGGAAATACACATGACTTGGGATCATTTAAAGAAGAAACAGACAAGACTACGGCTCTACACCAAGTATCTTGAAGAACCACGCATACAGTGAATGGAGATGGCGTCGCCAGTATAAAGCGACGGCGTCGTGATTTTCAAAGTGACGGCGTCGAGGATTTTGTGACGGCGTCAGAGCGTAGCCGCCTTAAAGTAGATCTAGAATCATTGACATGGCGTCGGCGTCATGGCTTCAAAGCGACGCCGTCGCGTCGTTTTTCCTATATATACAAAACCGATTTTAGGGTTTTTAGTGTGTAACTTTATATAACTTTTGGGAGACAAACCCTAATCATTCTAGCAGCTTTAAGGTCATGTTTAGGGCCTCAAAACCCTATTGTAACTACCTTTAATCCATGTTTTAATCAAGTAAGATTATTTATCTTTAATCATTCAATATGTCTATGTGTTGTTTGATTGATTTATATTCTTACTTTCTTTATAACATGCTAGGCTAAAGCCTCCTTTGTATTTACTTATGATTGTATGAAACTTAGATTGTAGATCCTTTTAATGTTGCTTCTTGTGATGGATGTGCACGTTAGGCTTTAGAAAACTAGCCATAAGATATTAAATTGGCATAGACGTCTAGGGAAACGCAAGTGTGTAGAAAGGATACCATCGGTAACAGTCTTCATACTACCTTACCCCTACTATGGTTTATCCCTCTTAAGATATTCCAATTGCATTTTATATACTCTTAGGATCCTTGTAATAGTCTTCATACTACATTACTTGTGCGTTGCCTTAACGGAATATTAAATATACGGCGGGTTCGTGTATTTTGTTCATGACTTAGGAAATACTTACATAGATCATCACAAGTGTGACAAAGCAACATGATTAGGAGAAGCAATCTGATGAGTAGTACATGATTAAGTAAATACATATTTTTATCATAATTTTATCACCAGTAAATTAGATTATATTTAGCTTAATTAGTTAAACAAATCAACCTCTCAAAACCATGATTTACCTGTTTTCTCTAAAATAAAAATACAAAAAGAATCTTTTCTCAACCCCGTAGATCTCTGTTAGATCTTGATCGAGCCTTCCCAACCTATTCCCTCAGATAACGATAACAACCCCTGAGTCTTGCCTATACTACACTACAACGATTAGGTGCACTGCCTAGGGAGTTGTAAAACTTCTTGTTGAAGTCTAACAATAACCGCATCAAGTTTTTGGCACCACTGCATGGGGGAATAGTTAGGTTTTGACCATTGTTTAACTTAGGTCTACTCGCTTGAATCCTTTCAAGTGAGATTTTTATTTTTGTTATATTAGCTTTCTTGTAGTCTATCTTTTCTTTGTGTTATTTGTTTCGTAAATCATTTTCGTTGACCTCCATAGGAGACAAAAATCCTATCCGTACTCTTGGAGATTACTCGATACCTAGCCACGAGGGATATAGGAACACCATTGAGCTCCTCGAAGGGAACAATGTGGTGCCTCTTCGATCTGACACCATCCGGTTGGTGCAAAACGGATGCTTATTTCACGGACTTCGGTTCAAGGATCCAAACCAACATCTCAATGATTTCTTAAAGCTTGTGGACTCACTCGACCTTGATGTTGCAAATAGGGAAAGAACGCGCCTGCGTTTATTTCAATTTCCCCTTCGTGACCAAGTTAGCAATTGGCTTGAACGTCTTCTAGCAGGATATATCTCAACATGGGAGGATCTTACTACTCGTTTCCTTGCTTAATTTTTTCCACCAGGAAGGACTACAAAACTTCGCAATGACATCCTAATGTTCCAACAACATCAAGGAAAGTCTCTTTCTTAAGCATGGACTCATTTCAAGGACTAACTCTAAAACGTCCCTCATCATGGCATCGACCTTTGGCTTCAAGTCCAAATATTCTATGATCGCATTGATTAAACCCTGAAAAGAACTATGGACTATGCTAGGGGCCGACTAAGGAAAATAAGTGCAGAAAAAGCATGGGCCACCATCGAGGAGTTAGCACGATATGAGGATGAAGGGTGGAACGACCCCGGCGTCCCAGAAAAAGAGAGCCTCAACTATGAAAACCCTGACCTTGAATAATTATTAGGGATCATGGAGTATAAAGTCAGAACACTTTTGGAGGAGGCAATCACACTAATGGGAAGGAGTGAAAGCATTTCTAGGATCATGTGATGAACTTTATTTTTGATCAGGAAGAGAGAGTTAAGCAACTCGAAGAGTATATGGGTATTACTGGAAGTGATTTCATGCAACTCTCTTTAGAGGTTGTAGAGAAATTAAAGGAGGAAATACGAATTAAAAATAATAAATTAACAAAAATCAAAAAATCACGAGGTACCCCGACACTAAGGATCTCGAGCCCCTTAATGGTGATAAATTCTCGAAAGCTTTCATAGAAAAGGCATCTTTCTATACACCTAAATTTGTCTCACCAAAGTCACTCTATGTCAAACGCGTCCGCACAATCTTCTCCAGTCCACCTCTTGTAAGGGAAAGTACCTTTGGCTTTAAGCGTGGTGCAAAGAATAACCAAAACGTCAAGCCCCAACATGATGCAGAAAATGCGAGCCCACAAAGTTCCCCATAAGTCCTCCTATCATTTAAGGAATACACATTGCCTATGACTTACCCGGAAGAAGTAGAAGAGACTATAAGAATCCCTATGGAGGTAGAACCTTTGGATCATACGAAACTAGAAGATTTAGGCTTGAATACTTGTAGTCATGACTTATTTCTTAGTTCTAGGGAAATTCCTAGTGTTGATGAACTGGAGCCTCAACTTTTACCAAAATTTTCACCCTTAGATGTAAATCTATGAGACAAAAGAGGAACTGACCCACCCACTAAATCACATAATCCGGATAGTTTTAGGATGATGGTAGTAGATAGTTTAACCATTCATACACCGCCTTCACCTCACGTAGCGCCTCTCCACTCTAAGGATATATATTGCTATTATCACCCATGTATAATTGACCCTAAGAAACATTATGGATTTAAACCAGGTTTATTAGGACAAAGGGGATCCCTAGGTGTTGATTTTTCAAATATGCAGATGATAGAAAATGATTAGGAATTAGAATCTAAAGAAGTTTATTTTCTAGGAAGAGGACTTAATTTATCCGTTAGACCAAAAGAAGTAGAGAAGGTTAGGATTGAAGAGTCACACCATTTAGAGCATATACTTCAACAAGTTTTCCAACATATGGCTCCTCTTCACCACAATGGTGTGTACCGTTACTATCACCCACACTTGACCTTAAGTGTAGGGGAACCCTCCCCTTGTCTGTTAAATAAGGGCAGAGTCAGGGTCGTGACTCGAACAAAAATAAGCGCTTGTTAGGAGGCAACCCAATCTTTTTAATTTCATGCATTTTAGGAGTGTCTTGTGTGTTTTAATTCTATTTCATTTATTTTATATGTTTGAATTATTTTTGTAATCATGCTTTGTTTTGTTTTTAACTTCGTCTTATTGACAATCAAAGGTATTTTGCGTAAAATAAGTATAGGGGAAAATTATCCAGTTTATAAGAACCAATTCAAACATTTAAAATAAATTGTTTAGATTAATTCATGTTAGTTTTGAGTCATATGATTGTAATGATTAATCCCAGGTTTTATGCAATGTTTTACATAGGATTTAACTAATAAAATTACGTGCAGGAAATTTTTCAAGAAAACGAAGAATAAATCTTCACAGTGGGTGGAGACGGCGTCAGGATTTATCATGATGGCGTCGCTCCACTAGAGATGTGAAGATTCAAAAATTTTCAATTATTTTTGAAAAATAAATTGCGCAATATCTTAAATTTGTAATTATCTTGTAAACCAGCAGAAACCTATGATTGCATCATCACTCTCATCCTATCTTTTCTACTTTCATTGAGTCAACCCTGAAGTTTCGTTGTATATATCATATCCCGCCGATTTTACGCCAGGTGTAGTTGTCTTTGTCTTTGATTTACATGTTATATTTGATGAGAAGAAGCTTGGAAGTTCTTAGGAAGTTTCATTGTGCGATTCTTGGAGGACGATTTAACAAGTTATCACATGTTTCTTCTCTATTATTGAGCAAACCAGAGGAGTACTAGTTTCTTTTACTTGTTTTCTTTTCCCTTTATCCGTTTTACGGGTACTTTTAAGAACAGTGGGGATAATGTTCAACTTAAGTATAGGGAGAAATAAGTCTTAGAAACTATTCCTTTAATTGCCATTTGCTTTGTCCTTAAAATGATGGGTAATATATCGAAACATAGCATAAACGGTAATTTTAAACAAAATTTAATTTTTTATGACACATACCGATGAAAACTGAGTATTAATCACGTATCATGGATAGGAATTTATATGACTAGCACAAAAACCCTCAAATTCCACCCCAAAAATGTGAGGTTCGCCTTTAGATCTATAGGAATTCGGGTATCTATCATTGATACCCAAGATAGTTTATACCTTTAGATTGTTTGAGTTAAGGTTCAAACGCAGTCATATGTGTCTATTTTGTTGTTACGGATGTGTACATATAGTCTTTGTCGCCTTTTCTGGAGCATTGGTATCGGTATTAAATTATATGAGTGTACCGCTAGTGTATTAAATTCTAAAACTTGTTTTTATGCATCCCGAGACCGCATAGTGAGAATTAGGATTTGCTAGATAAGAGACACTAGGATTAACCCATGTTTTAAAACCCGTAATTGTTATAATGGTCACCTTGATCATATAACTATCCCACACCCTTGCCATGCACTCATTTTTTGTGCAGGATACCCCTAGTACACCCTCTAAGTCTATCCTTTTTCACGATTATTGTATTTTTTAGTTAATCCGGAATATTAATGAAGAGCATTATAACCCTTAAACCAATTGTTACACCCAAATCGCCTTAGCCTACCTTGTATGTACCCGCTTTTAGTACATTATTGTTTTAACCGAAGTTAACTATTTGAGTACACGGTTGCTAAGTCCTTATCCTTGTAAATACAGTTTTGGGACGATTAGGATTCATGGTAGTATTTATCTTACGAAGAATTGGGGAAGAAGTAATTTATTACCCCCAATAGAGCTCAATAAGCTCCATGTTATGTTGATCCACCTCAAATCGTGATGTGTTATATGTTTAAACAATGGTAGGGCAAAAGTGTACAAAAAAATTATATACAAAAGAGTGAACAAAATATACGGGCTGCCATTTGCTTATGTTTATCATAGAGTCAAGAAAAGAAATTTAAAGAGATAGATGTAGAGTTTTGTAGAGTTTGTATATCTTGTTCGAGTCATTGGCTTAGCAACCCAAATCAGCGTGTATTCTTATAAATAATTAGTTAACCCTTTCACCCCAAAAAGTCACCCTACATGTATCCCATCCATTTCTGTTTCTATTTATAGTAATGACTAGTACTTGCGCATAGCGGTGGAGGTTTGATCCTTTACCAAGCCTATGGTAATTTATATGCTATGACAGGTAATGAGTGTTAATTTTCCGTTTCCTATAGTTGTTATAATTTATTATACACCCGAGAGAAAGAGAGAATTCAAACACTTATGTGAGGTGCTAGTGTAAACTTTCTGTGCTTTTAATTACGAGGTCTAGAAGGTTGTGTTGTAAACTACTTTTGAAGAGTAGGTTAAATGCCCCCAATATTGCTATTGTCTAAGTAGAAAAGCCTATTTGCTTGAGGACAAGCAAATCCCAAGTGTAGGGGTATTTGATGAGGTGTCATTTTATACACTATTTCGGGGTCATCTAACCCCCTAAATCGAGCAAATATGCCCAGATTATGTGCTTAATCATTTATTTTCAGGTTTTTAGCACTTGGATGATATTTGGAGGAAATAAACGTGACTTGGGCTCATTTGGAGAAGAAACGGATAAGACTACGGCTCTACACCAAGTGTCTTAAAGAACCACGCATACAGAGCGTAGAGACTTCGCCAGTATAAAGTGACGACGTCATGATTTTCAAAGTGATGGCTTCGAGGATTTTGTGACGGCGTCAGATCGTAGCCGCCTTAAAGTGGATCTAGAATCATCGACGTGGCGACGGCATCATGGCTTCAAAGCGACGCCGTCGCGTCGTTTTTCTTATATATACAAAACCGATTTTAGGGTTTTTAGTGTGTAACTTTATATAACTTTTGGGAGACGAACCCTAATCATTCTAGCAGCTTTTAGGTTGTCTTTAGGGCCTCAAAACCTTATTGTAACTACATTTAATCCATGTTTTAATCAAGTAAGATTATTTATCTTTAATCATTCAATATGTCTATGTGTTGTTTGATTGATTTATGTTTTTGCTTTCTTTATAACATGCTAGGCTAAACCCACCTTTGTATTTAGTTATGATTGTATAAAACTTAGATTGTAGATCCTTTTAATGTTGCTTCTTGTGATGGATGTGCACGTTAGGCTTTAGAAAACTAGCCATAAGATATTAAATTGGCATAGACGTCTAGGGAAACACGAGTGTGTAGAAAGGATACTATCAGTAACAGTCTTCATACTACCTTACCCCTAATATGGGTTATCCCTCTTAAGATATTTCAATTGCATTTAATATACTCTTAGGGGCCTTGTAATAGTCTTCATACTACCTTACTTGTACGTTGCCTTAATGGAATATTAAATAGACGACGAGTTCGTGTAATTCGTTCATGACTTAGGAAATACTTACATATATCATCACAAGTGTGACAAAGCAATAGGATCAGGAGAAACAATCTAAGGAGTAGTACACGATTAAGTAAATACATCTTTTTATCATAAAGTTATCACCCGTAGATTAGATTATATTTAGTTAAACAAACCAACCTCTCAAAACCATAATTTTACCAGTTTTCTATAAAATAAAAATACAAAAAGAATCTTCTCTCAACCCCGTAGACCTCTGTTAGATATTGATCAAGCCTTCCCAAACTATTCCCTCCGAGAATGATAACAACCCTCGAGTCTTGCCTATACTACATGATGTGTTGTAGTGTAGGGTTGTTTTTTATATGATTTAAGTTTTAAATTTATATTTTGCCGACTCAACCAAAAACAACACTTTAACGGGCAGTGTACCTGATCGGTAGTAGTTTCATGGTAAGTAGGGTGTCGATCACTGAGAGCGAGGTTAAATCTATCAATTTAATTAATATCTTGGTTATCTAATCTATGTTAATTCTATTCTAATCCTATGTTAAACCTATGTCAATCTAAATCCTAATTCTAATGGAAAATGGGGGTTTTCAGCCTGAGAGACTGGCACGGTTTGGTTGGTGACTACAATTAATTCAAGGAACTGTTACCCACACAAGCTAATTAACAAAAGATAAAAGAGCGGTCGAACCTTATATAAGAAAACTGTATTAACCATTATTAAATGCTTTATTTCCACGGACTTGCCTTAGGATCCAAACAATCCAATCTCAAGGATTTCTTAAAAACTTTGGACCACTTGACTTGATGTTTGCAAATAGGGGAAGAACGCGCCTGCATTTATTTTAATTTTTCCTTCGCGGTTAAGCTAGCAATTGGCTTGAACGTCTTCTAGCAGGATCTATCTCCACAAGGGAGGATCTTACTACTTGTTTCCTAGCTCAATTCTTTCAATTGGAAAGGACTGCAAAACTTTGTAACGACATCCTGATGTTCCAACAACATCAAGGAGAGTCTCTTTCTGAAGCATGGACTCATTTCAAGGACTTACTCTAAAAATTCCCTCATCATGGCATCGATCGTTGGCTTCGAATTTAAATTTTTTATGATCATGTCTCCTTTCATCTAAATGCGAAATTGACCGCGTTATGCCCGCTGTCCATAAGTTTCGCAATAAGAATGCCGGACGTGTGGCAACGCGCCCAAGATTTTACGATCAATATTTTAGCCGTTTTCGTTTGGTAATTTGAAATTTTAGTGTTTCGTTTAATTTTTACGTTTAACCGGGAAGTTGTCCTCCGTTTACGATATGAGAGTCAATGTCAAAGTAAATCCTTACATCAAAAACATCGTAGTCTTTCATCAGTAGACATGTTTTTATGTTTTTAGTTGATGTTTAAAATTTTAGAAATTTACGTAAAGTCGTTATTCGTTTTCGTTATTTGCGTGTTCCGGATATGTCTAGTAAGCTTATTGCAGTGCATGGCACCCTGGAAATTAAATCACAACCAAGCACTATATCCTTAGAATATTGGAGACCAAATTGGTCCCCATTTGGCTCATGCATGCAACCGAATACCACAAACCATGCACACATGGGATGCTCATTTAAAATTTTTAATTTAGAAACATGTTTCCTACAAAATAGTTTGAGGCTAGTCCTTCCTTAACCCTCATTGGAAGATCATATTGGTCCCCTTTTCCTTCCCCCATTACTTGCATCGGTCGGCCCACACACCTCTCACAAGCATTGGATGCCAAAAATTGAAATGATATACATACATGGTCTAGGTTCATTATTCATTCTTCATTCATCACTTACTTTCTCTTACTAGAAAAGCACACATATATTTCTTCTCTCTTATTTGAACACAAACACACACACACACAAATCCATATATTTTCAATCTTTGATCAAAATCATTTGAAGATAAAGTGTTTGGGTTGATATTCAGGTAGTTTATAAACAACGTTTGGGTTGTTTTAGTCTCTAACATCTCCTCTAGTCCATCTTTTTCTTTGTAAGTCATCACTTGTATATTAATAAATAAGATGTACTTTAACATACTCATTATCATACCGAACAAGGTGAACAAAACACATTGTATTGTGAAAATCGTTATACATTTTTCTATAAAACTACAAGTCTCAAGTTTTAAATCTTGTTAAACATAAATGGAAGAACATGAAAAATAGTTGTACTTTTATGTATAAAAGTTTGTTGTGATCATCTTGATATATCTTGTTGTTATTACGGCTACATCATTTATTTGAGGTTATCGATAATTGTGATTGTAAATATATATTGACGAAGAGGATTAGTTAGATTATGGTTTTGTTGAAAACCAGAATTCAAGTCGATAGCGTTAGTTTAGAAAGGAATTTTTATTGTGAAATTTGTCGGAGATGTCGAAAATCGAGGACGGGTGATCTTGTTGGAGTCCACATGGTTCGAACCCTATCGCTCGCACTAGGTGTGCTAAAACTTATTCGTCACCTATGTAAACTTAATAAATATAGTAACGTGATTTAGTTAGTTTGTCGGAGTTTATCTGCGGGTCAATAAAGCGTGTAATTTTTATGTAAAACGGCAAATATTAACGAATCGAGTCTCTTAGAATGGAAAGTTGTGATTTTAAGAAAGCTTATGTCGAAATTTCATAAATCTTGAAAATGTGTCAAAAAATATGTTTTATTTTCAAACTTATAATAAAAAGGAGAAAAACGTTAGGAGTCGGGTCTAGGTTAATATTTGCGGTTATCGAGTCAACTTTGGTGTGTCGGGTCACTAAAAGACGAAATACACTAAAAAACAAAATGCACTAAAAAGATAAAATACTAAAAGACGAAATACACTAAAAGACAAAATATTTTTGAGGGTTGTTAAAGTGTCGACACCTGTTAAAAACTTATAATTTCAAAAAATATGTTTTGAAATGATACACCTTGTCTACTCATGTTCGGATGACGAGTCTTTGCGCCAAGAGTTATTTCGTTATACATCATTCTTAAATAACAACTATATGCCAGGTTGTCTCTAGGACCGTATGACTCGTCTTCACTTGATAGATTTCTTTTGATCCACTACTCGCTTAAGGTAAGTTCATAGCCCAAATTTACTCGTTTTGAATAAATGTTTTAAATAACTTTGGGGTGTGAAACATGTGCTTGCTTTTAAAACTGCCATAAGTACTTGCGTAGAATTCCCTTTTACGTGTTGCCTAAGTAGACATTTAGACCACTATTGCCCGGAACTATCATGACCCTTTAATTTCTTGAACGACATACTGGTTACGTGAGTCGCGAGAGAATAAAATAGAACTAATGGGACTAATAAACCCCAACCGGTTTGGTAATTCTTACTAGTCGGGTACTTGACGGACTATACACGCTAACGGATGTATGCCATGTCAAACTTCGTTTTGGTGGTCTTTGGTCGGACACCTGTAAGGGCAAGCTGTACTTGGCTGTTATATGCTACTTTCGTTATTAGCCTCGTTGGTCATAAGCTTAGTGGCAACGCAAATACTTTTTATGCGGAGATTGTATCGGCTATAACTTCACCATGCGTTTTGAAATCTTTGTGGTCCAGCTATTATTATGTTTGATTAAACCTATGAATTCACTAACTTTATGTTGATGTTTTAAGCATGTTTTTCAGGTGCTTAGCTTTGGACTTCTCTGATGTGCTATGTGGAGTCTACGTGCAATACGATATCACCACACAAGACTTTTTCTTGTTATTCATACTCGTTGCCTTTTAAAAACCAAATTTTTGCTTCCGCAATGTTTAATTTCTTTTGAATCATGTAAAACTTATCCATTTTTAATAAATGCAACGAGCTATGATTTTCAAAATGTCCATTAGTGGTCGTTCTCTTGTGCTTTGTGTGATGTATATTATGACGTCATGCCCCGAACACGTATTTCGTCTAGGCCCTATTTAGGGGTGTGACACGACGAATCTTGGGAAATCCCTGAGAACCTCGCCCTCTACGACCATGAGGGCTGGAATGACTCAAAAGACTCCGTCAAACCGGTCAAGGCTATTTCTACACCTCAAAAAATACCTGACCGAAGACTTCTTGAGCTCGAAGACCAGATTAATTTCTCACTGAAGGGGTCACGACCGACACCTAGACCAAGCTCAACATAATTCCCTCAAGCATATGCTGGAGCAGTATACTCAAACCCTTACCCGCGAACCCTAAATGAGCTACCAAAGCAAAACCCCTTTACTTTTTGTGCACGTACCGGTCCAAACCCTCAGCCCTAGGCATTAGGAACCACTTTCGAGGCTCGAATACGGGACTACATGGCAGCACACACCGAAAGGTTGAAGAGGTTTGAGAATGCCATTTTCAAACAGCGAGGGGAGATCAACGATAGGATGACAGAGATGTTCGGGCTTCTTATGGAACTCACAACCAGCAGGGCCCTGAAAAAGTATTTAATCAGAGAAGAGGCTAGACACCCCGTCACCAAAAATGTAAATTTCATCTCTCTTATCAGAGGAGAGGAAAAAAAAAAGGAATGCGATGATAATCTGCAAGAGCGTCCGACGATAACATTGTAAAGAACCTGGACGAATCAATGCGGAGGGTGCAATTAAATAAGTCAGAAAGGAAAATGAAGCAAAAAATTAGGACCTAAAACGAACCACCTCAAAAGTGCTCCTGAGAAGAAATCCACACAGATGTAAAGAGTAAATCATTAGAGGAACCTAAACTCTCAGGCTGTAGGTATTAACTGAAGCATAGAATCAATGAAAAACTAATCGATGGACTTGTAGAGAATCATAGGTTAAGTGAACGTTCCCTGTCAGCAGGCCACGAGTAGGAAAAAAAGGAAATGAAAGACCTATATTTTGTTACCTAGAGGGCCCGTTTATGAAGCAATCCTTAAGAAAAAGATAACAAAGAAGGAGGACATTGAGTAAAATTTTAAAAATACCTTGGCAACCTAGTGAGGATTGAATCACATGAAGCCCTATTAGATCAAGGAACCGACGTGAACGTAATGCCTCTTCTCCAACAGTATGGGTAGTCTACAAGAAACTAACCAACGAAAGGCCTACTGAGACGGACATTAGACTTTTCTTAGCTAGCCACTCATATATCTACCCTTTAGGAATATCAGAGGATGTATTAGTTGATGTTGCTGGTTATGTGTATCCCGTTGACTTTGTGATCCTAGATATAAAAGAGGACGAAAAGAGGCCCTTCATCTTAAGAACACCATTCTTGACTACCGTTAAAGTTGTGATTAAGTTTGATAAAGGGACCATAACTTTGAGATCTGAAAGAATAATACGAGTTTCCATATGAAAATAAAACAGATACTGGAGCTCCTTGTAGGAATCAGAAGGGGACTAAAAATAATATTGAGGCCTATAGCCTCAAACTATGACCGTTAAATTAGACTAAGATTTTAGAACGGGAGGAAAGGAACAAACTTCACTAAGAAAAGGAGATGGAGTTTAACCAATGAAGGAGCAAAACTTTCGAAAATAAGCATCCATCGTTCGTGAAAGCAAAAAAGATAAGTGAAAGATGAAGGAGAAGTCACGTAAGGATGTGTGACTTTGAGTCTAGCTTCAAGACTCATAAATAAAAAAAAGCCCTTTTTGGGAGGCAACCCAATATTTATTTTTCCCGAATTATAGGAGTGTCTTGTGTTTTAATTCTTTATATCAGCCAGCAAAAACTTTGGGTTTGTGGATGGAATCCCCCGAGAAGGATTAAAATGGCAGTTCTTGTGCCTTATTTAACAATCAAAGGTATTTTGCATAAAATAAGTGTAGGAAAAAATATCCGGTTTAAAAGAACCAATTCAAACATATAAAATAAATTGTTTAGATTAATTCGCGTCAGTTTTGAGTCTCTGATTGTAATGATTAACCTCATATTTTATGCAGTATTTTACATAGGATATAAGTAATAAAATTGCGGTGTATGAAATTTTCAAGAAAAACAAAGAAGAAATCTTCACAGTAGCTGGAGACGGCATCATGATTTATTATGACTGGCGTCAAGCCCTCATCCACGTGTATATTTGAAACATTTTTCTAATATTTTCGAAAAATAAAAAGTGCAATATCTAAATTTGTAATTTACATGTAAACCTTGCAGAAACCTATATATATATCACACTTTCATCCTATATTAACTGCTGTTCATAGAGTCAACCCTAAAGTGTCGTGTATAATCATTATCCCACAAATTTTACGCTTGGTATAGTTGTCTTTGTCTTTGATTTACAGGTTATATTTGATGAAAAGAAGCTTGGAAGTTCATAGGAAGGTTTCATTAGACCGAATTCCTTGGAAGATGATTTAATCAAACCAGTTATCGAATGTTTCTTTCTTCAATTTTCAAAATTAAAAATAATAAATAAATCTTAAAATTAAATTATAAAATTAAAAATAAAAGAAATTAAAAAAAAAGTTAATTTACTTTTTTTGTTTTTTATCTTTCTTTTTTCTTCTCTATATTTAATATATAATAAAATAAAAATTTTTAATAAAATAAAAACAAACCTAAACAAAATAAATTTTTTTTATAAAAATTTAAAAAAAAATATTAAAATATAATTATAAAAAATTAATAAAAGATTTTTATTCTAAATATAGAAAAAAAAAAATAAAAACAAAAAAATAAAAAAAAAATTTACAAAAAATAAATTAAAAAAATTAAAATAAAAAAAAAAAAAAAATAATTATTGAATTGAGCAAACCAAGGAAGTACTAGTTTCTTTTACTTGTTTTCTTATCTCTTTATTTGTTTTTACTGGTACTTTTAAAGAATATTAGGGACAATGTTCAACGTAAGTGAATAGGAGGAATAAGCCTTAGAAACTATTCCTTAAATTGCTATTTGCTTTGTCCTTAAAGTGATAGATAATATATCGAAACATAACATAAACGGTAATTTTAACCAAAATTTAATTTTTTTAATGACATATACCCATGAAAACCAAGTATTAATAGCGTCTCATAGATAGGAATTTATATGACTAGCACAAAAACCCTAAGAATTCCACCCTAAAAATGTAAGGTTCGCCTTTAGATCTATAGAGATTCAGGTATCCGTTTTTGATACCCAAGATAGATTATACCTTTAGCTTGTTCTAGTTAAGGTTCGAATGCAGTCATATGTATCTATTCCGTCGTTACGGATGTATACGTATGGTTTTTGTCGCCTTTTCTGAAGCATTGAGATTGGTATTAAATTATATAAGTGTACCTATAGTATATTAAATTCGAGAACTTGTTTTTGTGATGCATCCCGAGACCGCATATTGAGTATTAGGATTTGCTAGATAAGAGGTACTAGGATTAACCCAATGTTATATAAACCTGGTAATTGTTATGACATGTCACAGTCGATCATATAACTAATCCTACAACCCGTGCTTCAACAAACTCATAATTAAGTGTCAGACCTCCCCTAGTACAACCTTCCGACCTAACCTTTCACGGTTTCTCAATAATTTTCGTCTGGTTAAGAGCCAGACTATTAATGAAGAGCATTGTTAACCCCTAAACCAATTGTTACACCCAAATCTCCTAGCCTACCTTGTATGTACTCGCTTTTAGTACATTATTTATATTTAAACAAGTAATTATTGAGTACAAAATCAAACTGTTTGTCTAAGTCCTTACGCTTGTAAAATATCATTTTTTGGGTCGATTGAGATTCATGTAGTATTTATATCGCGAAGAATGGGGAAGAAAAGTTAAGTCAATACCCCCATATGTTTGTCAAATCATCTTCATGTTATGTTGACGACCTCAATTCGGGTCATTAGTTAGATTGTAATTATGAGTTCTAAAACTCAAGTGTTAGGTGGTGGTCAACTATAAACCTCAAGTTATGATGTATTATGTTATCTAAAAAAAAGAAAAGAAAAAGAAAAGAGATTGATGTAGAGTTCTGTAAGCTTTATATCTTTGTCTAAGTTCTTGGCTTAGCAACCCAATCAGCGTGTATTCGTATAAATAATTAGCTAACCCTTTCACCCTAAATTCACCCAAAAAGTCACTCTCTAAATACATCCCATCCGTTTCCGTTTCCATTAATGTTATCTTACACCTACACCATCACAACCCGTTTAAAAGACCACTTTGTTAGTAATGACTAGATACTTGCGCCAGCGTTGGAAGGTTTAATCTTTACCAATCCAAAGGTAAATTTTTTTTTCTTTTTTTTTTTATATGCTATGACAGGTAATGAGTGTTAATTTTTTATTTCCCATAATTGTTATAATTAATTATACACCTGAGTGAAAAAGAGAATCCAAACACTTATGTGAGGTGCTAGTATATACTTTATGTGCTTTTAATTACGAGGTCTGGAAGGTTGTGTCGTAAACTGCTTTTAAAGAGTAGGTTAACATGCCTCCAATATGCTAATTATCTAAGTGAAAAGCTATTTGCTTTAGACAAGCAAATCCCAAGTGTAAGGGTATTTATGAGGTTTTATTTTATACAATATTTCGGGGTCATTTAACCCCTAATTCATTCAGAAATACACAGCCCAAATTATTTGCTTAATCGGGGAGTTTTCATGTTTTTAGCACTTTGATGACATTAAGGAAATACACGGTGACTTGGGTTCATTGAAGAAGAAACGGACAAGACTAAGACTATAAAGTACGACTCTACACTTTTCTGAGAAGAATTATAGCAACAGAGCATAAGACGAAGTCGTGATTAATATGTGATGAGTCAGGATATTATCATAGTGACGCGTCAAATATTGTGGCCGATGCATCAAGGGGACGTACCGTGACTTAAAGTGGAATCTAAAAGGAATCTACATGTCGACGGCTTCACGACTTCACATCGAAGCCATCGCGCCGATTTTCCTATAAATATATAATAAATATATATATATAAAATATATAAATATAATAAATATATATAATATAGTATATATAAACATGAAATTAAAGGTTTTTTAGTATGTAACTTTTGGGAGACTGATTGCAGTTTTACATACATATAAAATATACTATAAAATAATATTCCACAAGAGCAATTAAGAAAATTTCCTAAGGAAAATTCACTCTTAAAAATATATATAATATAATATATAATACGAATATTAAAACCTGGGGCAAATAATGATACACCTGGACCGTATTCTTCCCCCCAACGACTAGTGAAATTGAAACCTTGTTTAAGTTTGGATTATGATTTAAATAGGCAAATGGATGATTTTGATAATCTAAAGCAACAATTAAAATGGACAATTAAAAACAATTAAACTAATATGGTAAACAAATAACATGTGACAATTAAGCAAGTAAACTAAATTTAACTTCTAAAAATGTAAACTAAAATTCTAAACCTAAGTTAGGACAAAAGAAAATTTTAAGAAAAAGAAAAACATTTTTTTGGCTTTTTAGATTGAAAGATATGATTATTCTAAACTTTAAACTAATTAAAAACTATAAAAATAATAAAACTTATTAAAAATAAAGACCTAAAAATTTTATAAAAATTACACTAAATAAAGAAAATGTGCAGAAATTTTTTAAAAATAAAAGCCCTAATTTTTATCTTATTATAAAAGTTTAATTAAACTAATTAAAACCTAACCCTAATTATTAATTAAAACTAAATAAAACTAATTAAAAACTAACTTAGGGACTAACTGTGTAAAAGACTTAAGGGCTAACGGGGCTAAGGTATTTAACCGGCAAGGATTAATTAAGAAACTATGAAAATAGAAAAATTACAAGAATGGTCCCTGAGGACCTAACCCGATAACAACCAAAGTCTAATAAGCCCCTAAATAAGTTGAAGTTAAAAACAGCTTAAAATTCAAAACTCAAAAGAGAAAAGTTGTAGAACAGCTTGAGGAGGATCAAACATAATGAAAAAGAATATATCTAAAGAGCCACTAATAAGCTCACTAAACAGCTTATTTATCAGCTGACCTCCAAAAAAGTGTACTTAACCCTTGGTTTTTAGAAAAAAGGCGTAAAAAACCTCAAAATTGAGTTCAAAATGTAAACAGTAAAGAAGTTATATAGAGCTTATGTGATGTCTTAAACCGTAACAAACTAAAAATGAAAAGAAAATAGAGCTTAAAGTACTTTTAAGCTACTAAAAATGAGGAGGAAACAAGCAAACTCAGAAATCTAGAAAATAAGCTTAAAACCAAAATAAGCTCAAATGCTCAAAAAGCAAAGACAGCAAATGAGCCTTTGTAAACTTTGACAAACAACTTATAAGCAACTAATTTAAGCAATTAAACCTACTACTTCAAGCTAGAATCTAAAATTTAAAAGCTAAATTCTATTGCTAACTGTTTTTGGCTTATTATGAATTTTTGTGACTTTGACAACTAAATTAAACTAGGTAAATAAGCTAGAAAATGCAATTTAAGACTTAATCTATAATAAGCTATAGCTAATCTAACTCCTACTTGAATTTAAGAGCCTAAATCCTACTTTTACTTAACTAAGAACTAAGTTAAAAGTGACAGTACTAACTTCTTGTTAGTACTGGTGCACTTTGCACAAGTGCAAATCAAAAGTGCAGGTTTCCTAAGGAAATCCTTGCACTTAGAAACACTCAAGTAGAGTGTATAAGCAAAATGCAAGCAAGATCTAAGACTTTGAGGGCTTAGATCAAATTTTCACAAGCTAAAAGTCTAAGAAAAATGCCCTGGTGCTGGCACTCTTATAATAAGCTCAAACTTTTTAAATTTCCAAATCTATTTTATGAAAACTCATTTGCTAATGCTTATAACTAAATTCAAAGCTGTCTTAAAAGGTTTTGCACAAAACTTTTGACTTTAGATGGTCAAACTTGCTTAATGCCAACACCCTTTACCACATGACAAATTTTATAAAAGCTTAAAATTGCAAAAAACAATTAATAAGCAGCTAAGATACATATTATAATATAGCTTATAACAACCTAAACTGAACATGAATTAACAACTAATTGATACTTTAATCTCAGATTCAAACAATGTCTACTATTTTTTTAGGATTTAAGGTTGTTTAGACACATATATTAAAGACTAAGATCTAAAACTATTTTAAATCATAAACAGAACAATATCCAAAGATTTATTAAGCTAGATCAAAGGAAATTAAAAGCACTAATAAGCAAAGAAATAAGCAGAAAAGCAAATAAGTAGAGCATGAAAGTGAGAAAATTAAAAGCTAGAATAGAATATGAACAAGAAATTGTAGAGGTGAACTTACTTTATCCCTAGCTAAACAAGAGGTCCAAATAATGGCAGCTACATAGCCTCCCAAGCTTATTAATACGCTAGGGAATCAGTCCTGGGGATCTATCCCTTTTAGATCCCCCTTCATAAGCTTCAATTCCAATGCATTCCATAGTAAATGTAAATTTAACTCGATTAAAGGTAGTAAGAGTAATACTGAATAAAATAATCCTCTCTTTCAGCTTATAGACTGAAGATGCTTTAAAATGATTCTTATTAGCTTATTAAGACAATTTGGCTTATTAAGAGAGCTTATGAAA
The DNA here is from genome assembly GCA_026074375.1 of Tanacetum coccineum. Taxonomy (NCBI): domain Eukaryota; kingdom Viridiplantae; phylum Streptophyta; class Magnoliopsida; order Asterales; family Asteraceae; genus Tanacetum; species Tanacetum coccineum. The sequence continues at coordinate 13,237 of BQNB010000624.1, read as the reverse complement.
AAGAAATTTGGAGAGATTAAGTAACATACTGAATTGTCCATTAAAAACTTGCTTACAATACTTTTAAAAGGAAAATTACAATATTAAAACAACATTAAGCTAGGAATTAAAATTTTAAGCTACAACTAATTTAAAAGCTACGTCTAAAAAAAACTAGATCCCTGTGTGTGAAGAGTGAGGCTCTATTTATAGCCTGCCTTGGATCCTTCTAGCACTTGCCTGCTCTCAATCTTTCAATCCTACCAATCATATTCTCAATCCTTGGGGGCTTCAATTGTGGCCGTTTGATCATTGTGTGGACACCTGAAGATTGCCAGCGTGTCATTCTCTTTTGGATGTCATTGTGCTTCTTTTGTGAGTGTTTTAGCACAAAAACCCACATTCCATTGTGCTTTCTCCATTGCTACGTGGCATGAGCTTGATAGAGGGATACTTAGAGCCTTGATTTGACTAATCTCTCCCTGCCATTTTGTAAACGATCACTTGAATTGACCTAAGCACCCTTTAATTTGGAAAACCCCCTTGATTTACCCTGGGTTAATGTTAGAGACGAAGAGTGAATAGTAAATGGGATTCGCGCCCTTTCTTTGACAGTTAAATCGGTTATAGATTGAGAAAAATGCAATTTTAGCCCTTCTCTTTTCTTTTCCCTTTTCTAGTTATAAATAACTTTCGAAAATTGCAAGTTTGGCCCTTGTGGTTTATATTAAAGGGAAGTGGGCTTTGTTTTGGGCTTTAGGATCCGGGTATGGGGTTATTGGGCCCATTAAGGTTTTTAAGGCCCAATAAGGGAGGAGGGGACATTTTTGGACTTTTGTGAGAGTTGAGGGACCAAAGTGAAACATTTTGAGGATTTGTCCTTTTGTGTTTGACTTAGTTTGACCATCTTTGACTGACTTTGACTTTTCTTGGCTGATTTTGACTGAGGCTTGATTTTTCTGGCTTCGGCTTTGATTCTTCTGATTCTCGTGTCCGTGCTTGCTTGTTTTTGACGGTTTTCATGTGATTTTTGATATAACCGTACCTGCACACACAAAACACAAATACAAGCATATTTTTGCCATTTTTGGTCTGTTTTGGGTTTATTTGGGTTATTTTAGGTATTAACGGATATGTGTATTTTACACTTATCAATCATCAATGCTCATTTTGTTAAGATCTGATTTATTCCTCCAGACCATTACAAGAGTGTTCCATTCAGAAGGCAGACTTCTCAAAATTTTTAACTTGAGATCTTCTTGAGAGATGTTTTCACCCAAGATAGCCAACTAGCTAATAATTTTTTGAAGCCTATTAAAAATAGAGTCAAGTGACTCTATGCTTGGAGCATTGAAGTTCTTATACATTTGCTTTAGAAGTATCTTTTGAGTCTTCCTTGTGGCATCATACCAACAAATCATATTGTATGCATCAAACAAACTCTTGGCATCCTTAAATTGATTGAATGGTCAGTTGATGTTCATTGGGAAGATGCCATCAGCAACAAACTCTTGCTTTTACATCATTCTTCTGTTAGGCCTTCTCTTTTCAAGTAGTAACAGGACCTGGTATCATTGAAGTAGAAGTACCATCAGCATTTGCTGTTGTTCGTGTTGTTGGTTTAAAAGAGTTGCCATTCTCTATGACATCCCATAGAGCATAGTCTTGAACTTGAAAGTATTGCTCTATTCTTAGTCTCCACATCTCATATTCACCTTGTTTGAGAATGGGCAACTTTGTAGTAGCATTGGTTTGGGGAGTTTCTAGAATCTATACTCTCTTTGTATGAAATAAGAGTTCCTCTTGATTGTTTCGTCTAGATCAAAGTTTCAATAACACAAGCACCGAGACCACTTGTGATTTCCCACACAAGATCTATCTTTAGCTTGTTTAAAGATTATGTTTACTTGAATAAATTCAAAACAAAAATGGTAGAAACTTTATGAATACTAAAGAGTACGCGGAATCTACTCTTTAATACTTAGAAGAAATATTAATGAAATAGTAAACTTGAATGAACAATGATATAACCAAAAAGCTTTAATATTATTATGATGAATAATACGAGTACTCTGTCTAGTACTAGGGTTTACAACCTTGAAGCTATGTGCATGCAAAAGTATGAATATTATCTTTAACCATAACCTAAGATCTCCTTTTATACACTAAGGAGTCCTTTACAGGATAATTACAAAACTTTAAAGATACTCAAGATCTTCTATAATTCTAATCATATACATATCTTTCTAACTTTATAAGATAACACTTTGACATAAGCCCATACATATCATCTTCACACCGTCTTTATCTTCATGTAGTCAAAATCTCTTCTTCTAGCAACTTAAGTCTTTAGCAGTATTAAGTCTCTTCAAGTCAAGTAATTAAGTTAGTACATGCATACTAAAATTTACACTAGCAGTACTAATCAGTTAGTACTGGTAGTTATAATCTGAGCAGTACAAACTTTTACTCTTGCATTTGTACTAAGGTGTAAAGACTTTTAATTTCCCAACAATAACGTTTGGCACCATCGAAAAAGCAAGAATTATCCGGTTAATTACAAGAACTTTGAGCAAAGAATTAATAAGACCGAATTCAACACCTTGTGGTGCACTAGTGCTCTTCATAAAAAAGAAAGACAGATTGATGCGCACATGTGTCGATTACAGGGAGTTGAACAAATTATCCATCAAGAACTGATGTCCTCTTCCTTAAATAAGATGACCTATTCGATTAACTGCAAGGGCAACTTACTTTTCAAAGATTGACCTACAGCCAGGATATCAACAGATAAGAGTCAAGGAAGAAGACAACCCAAGATAGCGTTCAGGACGCAGTACGGGCATTACGAATCCCTAGTCATACCCTTTGGGTTGACCAATGCACCGGTTGTATTTATGGGCCCGATGAACAAAGTGTGTAGAATCTACTTAATTAAGTTCTTGATAGTGTTCATTGATGATATTCTCATCTACTCACAAAGAAAGGAAGAACATGAACAACACTTAAATACCATTTGGTGGTTTCTTAAGGATGAGAAATGGTACGCCAAATTCTCCAAGTGTGAGTTTTGGCTTTGAGAAGTACAATTTCTCGGTCACGTGGTCAATGCAAAGGGAAATCATGTTGACCCGCGAAGATTGAAGCTATTAAGAAATGGGAAAAGATCACGATAGATCTCGTGACAAAGTTACCTAGGACGTCAAGAGGGCATGATACATTTTGGGAAGCGAGGCAAGTTGAACCCTCGATACACTAAACCCTTCAAGGTACTAAGTAGAGTTGTTCTGGTATCTTACCGACTTGGGCTACTATAGGAGCTTTGTGGAATTCACGATGTGTTCCACGTCTTAAATTTGAAAAAGTGCTTAAATGATGAAACCCTCGTCATTCCACTAGAGGAATTATAGATTTCAAAAAAGCTCCAATTCATAGAAGAGCCATCGGAAACTATGGACCGTAAGGTCAAAAGACTAAAGCATATTTGAAGTCCTATCGTTAAAGTTTAATAGAATTCATGAAAAGGTCTTGAGTTTACGTGGGAGTGCGAGGACGAGATCAAGTGCAAGTACCCACACCTATTTTCGAGCGCGCAATTAATGGCTAAGTCGAACTGAATCCCAGGACATGATTCTTTCTAACGGGGGAAGGATGTGACAACCGTCAAGTTCAGGTTAACAACCATTGGAGTTGTTATAAAGTCTTTGACTAAACTTACTTATGTTAAGTTATTTTGTGCTTGTCGGGTCATTTTGGGCTTAAATTGACTTTTTATTTAACCTCGATTACGATCTTGCCTTCAACCAATAATTTATATTTTTTAGGTTATTATTTAACCTTCTACTCTTTACTATTAATTTTAATTTGGCATAAATTAACTTTTACGGGTACCGGATAGGTTATCCCGCGAACGTCGTAACGCGTACATTAAATGTGAACCCGACTCTAGACTAAATGTAGTCTACATGCTCTATGCATTTTTATAATTTTTCATATGTATTTTTGTATCAAGTGGTAGATATTGCCACTATTGTTGTACTATATTATGGATGAATAGGAGTTGGTTGTTGTGGGAACGCCAACTAGGTTTGTTTATATGGATCATTGAGAATGATGATTAAGACATCTTTGAGTCTAATTCATGTCTACCAAACAAAGCGTGTATTTTTCGTGTTAAAGCGTGAGTTAGTCGGTGATTTGTTTCTTTTTCAAGGTTGTGGCCGAGAAAGTAGCTTGCAACGTTATTGTTTATTGGTTGGACTTAATCTATTTGTTTCGTTATTTTATTTTACATAAATCATATATGTTTCCTATGCCTAATCCCTACCATATATCATTCTTCATCCTAACCTTTAGTTTACTCGAATGAGGGAGTGAGCAATCACACATCTCTCATTCATGGATTTGAATGTGTATGTGTGGTTTTGTCACCCTTGTTGGTGTATTACTATTGGTGAAGATTACTTAATCCTATTCTTTAGCTTATTCGAGTAAATGAGTGAGCAATCACAAGTGTCGTGGTCATGGATTTGGGCGTGCATTTGTGGTTTTGTCGCCTTTTCTGGAATATTGGTATCGATAGAGATTAAAAAGAGTGATCAACCCTTAAGCCTTGTCATATTCACCCAATTTACCTTTTTAGACTGGTTACACCTTAGCTTTAGTGGTTGAGATGTGTATCCTTGCCAAGCTTATGATAGAATAATCATTACGACCAAGCAATTGAGCGAACTACTAAATGTTACCACATAGATTAGTTGAGTGATTTCGTTTCCTATTTCGTAAGGTGTTTGGTTATGCGCTAGTAATTGAATAAAAACGCTTAAAGGAAAAATCCTAGACATTCGTTTGGGATACGTTTTCATAAGTTAAATCTAAAGTTTACTTTAGGACAAGTAGGATTTAAGTGGGGGGATATTTGATGACATCAAATAACGTCTAATTATTGGCATCATTTATCCCATTTATATTGCTCGTTTTATATTATTTTAAATAAGATTTGATACTTAATTGATTATCTTTATGAATTTCAGTTATTATCGAGCAATTGGCGAAAGATGGAGAAAAGAACGTGTTTTGGAGCATAAACGAAGAAGTTCAATAAAGTCTACTAAATCTAAAGTATACGACGTATCATTCTAGACAGATACTTCGTATCCCAAGACTTAAACGAATTCAATACCATTGTTTGACTTTGAAGAATATGTCGTATCCACATTAGTAGATACGCCGTATATAAAACCTTTGTCAACTTTCAGAACAAGGACGTTTACTATCAATACGCCGTATACATAAGACTTCAATACACCGTATTATGTGGCGATTAAAGATTATTCCAGAATATTATAATAGTGGAGCCCACGCTGAAAACCCCCAATATACCTTATTGGATCCTTCAAATATGACGTATCGACCAGATTTCAGAACTTATAAATAGAAACCTAGCATTCGGTTTTCAGTGTGCATAGACAAGCTTTTAACCACCAAGTACAATTCTTAGATGATTTTAGAAGACAAGAAGGTCCTGCAAGTGCATTAATTCCATAGGAAAACTCTTGTAATCGTTATACTCCGCAATAATCGTTCGCTTAGCGTATCGTTCTTTATGAATACTACTTTAATCGTTCTAAATATGATACAGTGTATTGTTACAAAGATTATGGGCTAATACCTATAGGTATTAGCCAATTTTATGATAATTTGATGTTTTAATTTATTTATATCGATTGTTTACTCTTTCGTTGCATGTCGATTATGTTTATCACTTCATACCCGTTTATTGCTTGATTATGTTTTCATCTATCATTCAACTGGATCTAGGATTATAAATAAAGCACTGTAACTTAATCATTATTTGGGCAATAGGTTAGAGTCTGGGATAGATACTACATACAACTTATCTATAACTCTGGATCATTAGGACTACAAATAAAATGCTGTTTCTACTTTTGGTTAAGTGAATGGTAGACTAAGGTAACTTAGGACTACAAATAACGTTCTGTTTCCTTTGGTAGTTAAGTGGATTGCAAACTACCAATATATAGATAACTATTAGGCATAAGTTGGTAAAGCCTCGATGAGCTAGGTTTCAATATTGTTACCTAGATAGATTATAATTGATGGTGTAACCTTTATGCGGGTTTGGTTGATTGTGACATGATCAACTGTAATATAAACCTAGAGTTTAGGGAGAAGTACCACCTAGCTTTGGAATGATATACCACCAACAAATGTAGTACAATCATTGCACACATAGACAATTCATACATCTTATTTGAATAAACTTGGTTAATACATTTTCCTTACATAAGTGCTTAACCTCTTCTTTATCATTTGTTTATCTGATTGTGTGTGTTACTTGTCTCATTTGTTGCTTTATTAGTTTATATTAAACCAAAACTCGTGCTAGTCTTTCATGCTGAACCACCCATTTGCGTTAGTTTAGGTTTAATTAGGATTAATTATAACTAACATTAGATAACTAGAATACTAGTAAATGAAAGTATTAACGCTCACTCTTAGTGATCGACACCCTACTTACCAACGAACCTACAATCGATCGGGTACACTGCCCATTCGTGTTAGTTAATAGGTAAAGTCGGCAAAATATAAATAGTAAAACTTGATAATATGATTAGCTATACTAAACGACACATCAAGTTTTTGGCACTGTTTCCGGGGAGTGAAATTTGTTTAATACTTGTTTAATGGTATTTTAGATTAGATTTTGTGTATTTAATTTAGTTATTATTAGTTTGATATTCTGTATCTTGGTTGTTTAAGTGTTTTTGTATTTTTTGTTTTTCTGCATCTTTAATACATGTTGTTTACTTTCTGATCGAATACCCGATATAGCGTATTCATACCTTTGAATACGACGTATCCACTTTTCAAATCAATACAGGGTATTCGATATCAAACATCAATACGGCATATTCAGTTTACTGAATAAGGCTTATTGATCGTTTGATACAACAACAGTTTTAATTTTTCGTGTTCTGTTTTCGTGTTTAGTTTTCTGTATTCTTTTCTGGTGAACTTATCCTACAACGTTTCTATTCTTTTCAGTAGCTAGAATAAAGGAAATCATAATTAAAGAATACTTGGCCATGGAAGATAAGAAGATGGTAAAACAAAGCATGGATTAATCTTTAGAAAAGTTGTGGTATTTGGTGGATGAGGATGATGAGGAAGAGACTTATGTATTCAACATAAATGAATTTCCGGCTATCTAAATTTCAAAATCAAAAGGGACTCACGAATCATTGTACTCCACTCTTAATAAAAAAATATGATGCTATTGCGTGTGATTTTTCACCCGAACTGGAATTCTTATCGATATCTGAATCACATACTATTGTTTCTTGTTATTCTCTTGATACTTTTAAAGAAAAATCTAAAGTATTTGACTTGCTCAAGATCAATGTTGATTTGTTCACTTATGATACACCTCTCGGGATGATTTTTGATGAATTTAAATGATTAAGTAGCATTGTGGATGATTTGTTTGCTTATAAAGTGGGAGTTGTTGAGGATTTTTATTTCTCATGTGTTAAACAACCATGTGATGATTTGGAAAATGGAGATCTTGATGTTTATGAACCACGACGATGTTATGATGAATATGAGAGAATGTTTGCTGAAGCTGTAATCCTAATTGATAATAGATTGGTAAAACTTATTGACATAACTTTGGAGCAATGGTTAGACCTTAAATTCAGAGATCATAAAAAGGTTGATAAAGAAATTATGGAAGGTATGGTGGCTACATAGTTAATTCGAAGCTATATGAAATAATTCAAGGAGTATATGGAAATAAAAAGGAGATTGGAAGTAAATGAAATTAACACCAATGTGGAATGCTATCTAACTAATGTTGAGTTTGCAATATGGTTGGCTTCTAAATTTAATAACCATATGATAATGGATTGGTACACAAAGAATGCACTATGGCTTTATTAGAAACGGGGTGATGCTGAAGAGGTATTAACTTATGAAGAGCTTTCTGATCTTGAAGAGGAGAATCTGTGTGAAGGTAATGAAATTGCTGAAGTCTTCAGGATAGAAACGGATATATTCCTCTTTGAGACGCCTTTGTGCAAAGAATTCAAGGAGTTTAATCATCTTCTTCAGATTGATGTTGATGTGCTCATTGGAGATCTACTAGGATTTAAGACGTATGATGATTATAAAAATGTCAATAGACTAAAATGGATAGTAAAGTGCCAGGTTGATGAAAATCCTATGGTTAGAACAATATGGATTGGAAGGAACCTACTATGATATATCATGCATGAATGCAAGCCGTTTGGTTTCAAAAGTGGACATGTTGAATGGTCCACTTGTAACTGGAAAGATGATGGATATTGTAATGGAGGAGATTTACCGGGAGTGATTCAGGTTGGCAACATGGTTTATTTTCAAGATTATGAGTGGTATAAAGGATTAGAAGATGGTGATTTAAAGGATGAAGCTTTGAAAGAAAAAGCTACCTTGAAAGGATCATGGGGACATGATAATAGAAAAGGAAAGAAATTTTTCTCTTGGTTAAAAGAAAGTTTCGGTAATTATGACGAACTTGATTATGAATTAATGTTGAAGTTGAAAGAATATTGGTGGGGAAAGAAAGAAGAGGATGAATCAAGTGAAGATGCTTGGAGAAATAATCTACCTAATGATGAGTGGGAACATTGTGAACAATACGACTTACATAGAGACCGATTCAATTCTAATCAAGACTCTTATAACAATCTTTGACAAATGTTTAAAGAATCATGAAGGGAAAATATGATAATGATGCAATTCAAGAAATCAAGAATGGTTTGATGATCATGATCCAATGGAAGGATAATGATGATGATGAAGATATCGGGGACTTAGATTGATTACTTGATTCTAATTATGCACCTTACTAAGTTGATTGAAGAGGAAGAAGGAATCAAAAAACATAATGAGCAAATTACTTGTATACCTTATAAAAACACCAACGTTTAAAACTAAAAAAGTTCGAGGTCATAAATACCATTCAGACCCGACGAAAGAATATTGTTGCTATTAGTGGAATATGATTATGGAAATATATTTTTAATTTTTTTTGGGGGTTTTTGAAGGGAACCGAAGAAAATGTGTCTAACGTCTACCAAGAGATTTTTCACAAAATTTTTTAGCATATGTCTTTAGTAAAGTGATGGTCATTATATATTCCTGAACCTTGTATAGGCTTGTAATAGTTTAGCTAAAATTCCTAATCCAATATTGTCTAGTCATAGTGTAACAACCATGCTTGAGCCAGGTTAGTCAAACATTATGTGTTACATTATGTATCTGTTGACAATGTATGGGTTATGTGTTAATATATGTGTTTATACGTGTTATATATGTTGTTTGTGTGGATATGAGAGATTGGATAATCAATCCATTGAGCATGATTATCTCATAGTGGATTGGATTTGTGTTGGATTTTGTTGAATATTCATTTCGATACCTTTGGTGACATAGGAAATGAACTCGGTGATTGAAGCAGTTTCGCGGTAATTATGTAAGTAATTATACAATATTAAATTTGTGTTAAGTGATTTAAGATAAGATTAGGATTTAGTAGTTCGGATAAGAGATAAATGAATTCCTAATTTTTGGAAAGTTAGATTATTCAAAATGAAAATGTTAATTATAATTTTAAAAGGTTTAGTAAAGTGCTTTTACCGTAAAAAGAGTAACCTCAAATAAGCTATGTTTTTATAAAAACTTAATAGGTAAAGCAAATAATTAAGATAATTAATAAATTAAAAAAAATAATTTATAACATGATACATGAATAGTAAAAAACGAATTTTAGAAGAAAAATAATTTTAAAAGGAAACAAACTCTAATTAGACTTCATCTATAATTAGTTGGGGGCCTATAAATACAAAATAAAATCTCATAACCCTTCCCCTTGGTATAACCGGTCGAACAAAGAGAAAAGAGGAGAAAAAAATTAGGGTTTTTGCTTTTGTGAAGAAATCAAGCTCTAAGGTAAGTTTTAATTAATCCTTGTTAGTTATTAATTATTAATTCATGTAATAATTATTATGATTGAATTAGAGTTTTATAAAATCAGTAAATTAATGATGTTTAATCATATTGTAATGATTAGGGTTTAATTAGAAGCTTATGGGTGTAATTGGTTAGACTTAATTCGCGTTAGAATTTGATTTAGATTAGGGCAGAATTTAGGGTTGTGTTGTTGCACTGATATCTCAATGATGGTAATAGTTTTTATCAAGTTTCCAGTGTCTATGACGTAGCTTAGAGAGTCTAGTTTCCAGAACATCCGGCCTAGAAGGTTTTTGAGGTCGGGAAGTCAGTCAAATGTTGGTTGCAAGAAAAGTTGTCAAAACAGTAATTACGGGTCAGATTTAGGTCAGATTACGAGGTGTAAAACCCCCACTTAAAATTCTAATTTAGCTTTTCCCTTCTATAGGAGTTTAGTTCTAGGTGTCTATTAGAAATTACCTAAAGGAGAGCTTCTGATTTGGAGTCTAAGTATGGTTTTTAGGTCAAAACTTTTTAGTGTGCGATCAGATCTGAAACTGAGTAGTTAAAAGTTTGATTTTATTTGAGGCACTTAAGAAGGGAAATAAATTAGTGGAAAAATCTTGGAGTTAGTAGACTCATGGTATTTAACTTGTGATTTTTGGTAGAATTTATAAAGCTCAGTAGGTTTGGTTTAGAAAATGGTAAATTGAAGTTAAAATTTTGCATTTACAGGTAAATTGTAAGACTTTGAAATAATGTGTAAACCAATTGGTTAATGTAGGGCATGGTGTCCGGGTGACCCATGAGGGTAACTAAACACCTTATACATCCATCATATGATTTTTACATGTGCTTAAGCTTTTGGCTTAGTAGCGTGTAACACGAGTTATTTTGTTGTTTAGATTTGTGCTAGTTGTTTGTAAAGCTTTTTGTTGGAATCTTTTGAAAAGCTATGCAAAGGTTAGTTTCATAGCCCATTTTTCTCATGTTATTTTTGGGTGAGAATGATGCTTGTTGTCGTGTTAAAATGTTTTTAAGCTTGTTGTAGTTATGTGTATTGGATCATGGGCACTTTCCGTCCCTTTGTGTTGCGATATGATATGTTTGGTATTGTGGATCCTAATATGAAAAACGAGGTGTGACGGTGGTAAGACTGCGTGAGCTAATATGAAGCCATGTAGCGCACATATGTAGTTGATATGATTTTGGATCGTAGGCACGTTCCGTCCCGTTGTTGTTACTTGTTGTCATGAATTATTTTGGTAATTGCAGCAGCTAATTAAAAGTTTATTTTGGATTTTGTTGTTTGTCGTAAACCTATGATTCTCGCTCAACTTTATGTTGACGTTTTAAGCATCATTTTCAGGTGAGCTTAATGGTGCTAAGATAGAGCGAAGTGGCTAGAAGAGACCGTAGGATGCTTGAAGTTTATTTATACGTTCTATTTTGAATAATTGTGTTTGCATGAATAGTTTGGATTATGTTTTGCATGTCATTTATTGACGATACACTTTCTCATTAATAAAGACACCATTAGGTTTTGGGTATTGTTATGAAACTTTGTGTCTTTGCTTTACTTTAGTTTTCATTTTAGTATTCTCTATATAGACACCATGTGTTGTGATGATATTCATTCTTGTTTACGCCTCGTGTTTCCGCCTTGGCGGGGTGTGACAGGTTGAGGCTAGGTTGAGGTCAGGGGTTTGAGTCTTGCTCACCCCTGACTTCCTTAGTTTCCCCTTCTTCTTTTTTTGAAAACTTTTTGAACAAAGCTATAAATCAGCTGAAAACAAGCACTTTTTATAAAAACAACTCTTTTTGAAACTTAAGCAATAAGCTAGAAAATTAGCTTAAAAATCACATATTACACTTAATAAGATTTTTGACTTTTTACTAAACTAAACTAGCTAGAAAACTTGAATAAGCTGAAACTAGTACTGTTAGGATCACATAAATGGACCCAAACAAAGAAGCTTCGGTCACTCGAAGTTTCAAGACAAAAGTCTAGCTCGAAAGACAATGTTAATTAATGTTTATTATGTATACGGGCCAAGATGTAAAAAGCCCAAAAAGAAAGCCCTCAAAGGCAAATCCTATTTAGTATAAATACACCTAGTTTAGTCAAAAATTAGGTTAGCTTCTCCATTTTATATTTTTCATCTTAAGGGTTTGTAGCCTCTTTTTTTGTTTTCTTTCAATCAAAAGTTCTTAATGTTTAATCTTTTGTGCCATTGATCTTGTGCTTAATCCATGGAATGATCTAGGGATCCTACAATTGGTATCAGAGCCTACAAGATTGATGTATTGATTTGGTTTTGTTAGTTTTTTTTTTCTATTGATTTCGAAAAGAAAAAAAAGGGGGGGTTTAGATTGTTTTTGATTATTTGTTTGTTTTTTATTCTTGATTCTTAGATGGTTTATGTTTAATCTAATATCACTCAAACCATCTTGTTAGCAATCAACGATCTCGTGATTTTTTTGTGTTCTTTCTTTTTGGTTCGAAAAGTGTGGGGATCGAACGAGCACCGAACGAGTGTATTGTTAGTGGGGATCGAACTAGGAAGATCGAACGAGCTCTACATCTTTCAGACCGAACAAGAGGAGCGAACAAGACATTCGAACGAGTGGAATTCTTGGTTGGATCGAACGAGTTCAATCTTAGAGGATCGAACGAGTGGTTCGAACGAAGGGATCGAACAAGACATTCGAACGAGTGGAATTCTTGGTTGGATCGAACGAGTTCAATCTTAGAGGATCGAACTAAGGGAAATCAAGGAGGATCGAACGAGTGGTTCGAACGAGTACGGAGCGAACAAGACATTCGAACGAGTTGAAGTGTTAAGGATTGAACGAGATACGATCGAACGAGTGGCTCGAACTAAGCGATCGAACAAAGCGATCGAACTAGTGGGGATCGAACAAGCGATCGAACTAGACAATCGAACAAGCAATCGTTCTAGACGATCGAACGAGTGGATCAAACAAGCGATCGAACGAGTGGTTCGAACTAAGCGATCGAACAAAGCGATCGAACTAGTGGGGATCGAACAAGCGATCGAACTAGACAATCGAACAAGCAACCGAACAAGAACCTTAGTAAACCGAACTAGTGAACATTCAAGTATTTTGTAAACCAAACAAAAAAAAATCAAACAAAAACAAAAACATAAACACAAATCAAACAAATCATCAATCACTTACGATCAGATCATTACTAAACAAACTTATTCAATGGCATCCA